>CM060084.1:47896547-48164047 GCA_030533445.1 Cyprinodon diabolis | reverse complement strand
GGAGAGCAGATGGATAATGAAAAGAAAACATTTCTACACTTCTGGAAAAGCCTGCATTGATCAAGTCACCAGCAACAACGGGATGATGTGTGCCCCGACATATGGCGGCGGTAATAAGCATGCACGTACATAATGATGCATATGTACGACATGCAGGGAATGCGGTAATTTGATTTGACTTTACAGGCAGATTGATTTTCCTTCAGGCAGTAGTTTTAAGTATGGGACAGATTGTAACCTAAACAAACGGCCTGATGCAGCAAGATTCAAGCCTCCGTGACAACACCTTCACGCCTGCACTAAGCGCACTAAAACTCCGCCTGAGAGAAAGAGACAGCATCCTGCTCAGCTCAATCCATTCGCAGCTGTAAAATATCTCCTGCGCCTACTAATAGGTAGCAGAGAACTTATATGTTTGCCCAGACTTAATGCAGTAAATAAAACAAGCAAAGAAAAGGAAAATAAAGACGAAAATTAGATGGGTGTAAACTCCACCAGCTTCCATCTCGTCATCCTGCCTGCCAGGGGAGTTACTCCCGTCAGACTGTGATGAGAATGAGTCCAAGGGGGTTTTTAATAGAGCTTGTCAGTGTGGGACTGATTAAAGCACTGATATCTGAGAGTTCAGTGGATGATGGCACACAAATAGCAGCACAAAGAGATGCTCAGTCATTACAGCTTCCAAGAACCACAACCTCTGCTTTAAACTCTTCCCGGTCTGCTAAACTGCTTGAACTGATCATACATGTGGAGTTTTTTCAAACAAAGAAGAAGAGTTCATCATTAATCATTAAGGCATGGAATGGTTTTAAAATACGCCCACCATGATCTAAATAATGGCTTTTAAAAAAAAGGGGGTAGACCATCTTCTGGTGTGGGAGGTTGTTGGTGTTGGCGGGAGGATTTGCAACCTTAAAATAAGCATAAAATCACTTAAAAAAACAAACTGCATTCCTTTGAAGTTCCTAACAGTCTTCATTATGCTGCCAGTGATTTGCAGCCTCTGGTGGACTGGTCCTGCTGACAACGCAGCACCAGATAACCGCACAGGGCTAATAGCAGGGAGAGAGGAGCCTCTCTACTCTAGATTATTGAGTAGCCTAACACACTTTAAAGATATTTAGCAGTATGCCACCATGTCACACTCACACATACATCTCCTCAGTTCAACCAGTGCATCTCTGATCTTCTGGGAAACAAAAGTGTTTAAGACCTAAAGTTGAAAGTCTGACCCAAATCATCTGTATCAGCTGCACCTGATGTTTAACTGGATTCTCATGCAGTTTGTCATCCTTTTATCTTGCCTTTTGACCCACATTAAGCAAAGGACTCTCAGGTGAGAATGACATGTAAAGTACAAAAGTTTATTGAACATTGCAAATGTTGGAGATGATCCAGTTAAGCCGGACATACACTGTACAATATTTTCAATCTTAATCTACTACAGTTCAAACTGTACAATGAAACCTCAGGATTCTAAAGTTCACAGATCAATGTGTTTGTTCTTCCAATGCTCTGATGCGATCTAACAGCTCACACTGTACATCCAGGAAAACACGTCTGACTAAGCGCTGAGAGAAAAAAAAACAAACGCCGGCACTGGTCAGACTCCGAGAGAAGAAGAAGAACTCCCTTGATTACACATGCGCAGCATAGCTCTGCTTCAACAGCAGGATTTGCCCACCAAGACCTCAGGAGGGCCGACTGAATTTAAAAGTTTTTTGATTTTATCCTAACCTTATGATTCCTTTGGGATGTGGTCGTCAGAGGCTAATGGCCTCTGTGTTACCCCCTTTATACTACACGACGCAGGACCCCAAAAATTATTTCAGGACTGGAGAATTGGCCCACAAAGGCCAAAAACGTGTACCTTGTCTGCCCAGTTGAAGGAGACTGCAGAGGGAAGCAGACAGGAAACTCTGCAAGGTCAGACAACGTGAGGGGTGGCTTAAAATGTACTGGGAACTGAATGAACGATTTAACAGGTGTTACAGTAGATGAGGGTCTTGATCGCGAGGAGGAGGAGTAGCAACAATCTTCCAGTCTGACTTACTGATTACTCCCAAAACAGTTAATACCTACAACTCTTTTGAACATTTAACCCTTAATTTCCCTCAACCAAATTTCAAGGCAAGAAAACCTCTTCTTTTTGTAACTTTGTATCGTCCACCAGGTCATCAATTTTTAGATGAGTTTTCAGAGTTCCTTTCTGATTTGGTATTAAATACTGACAGGGTCATCATAGCGGGAGATTTTAACATCCATGCTGACATTGAAGGCGATAGCTTAAGAGCAGCCTTTAATGCTATCTTAGACACTATTGGCTTTGTTCAAAATGTGAATAGTCCCACACATTCTCATCTTCATACTTTGGATCTTGTGCTGACATACGGCATAGAATGTGAAGAAATAACAGTATTTCCTCACAACCCTGTCCTCTCTTACCACTTTCTAATAACCTTCAGGATTACTTTAACAGAGTTCTCCTCCCCCAAAAGAAGGTTCAATTTTAGTAGATCTTTATCAGATAGTGCAGTTATAAATTTTAAAGAATCTGCTTCACTTTCTCTCTCCTCTGTGTCGCTGAGCAGTGCTGCAGAGTGCAAAAGCATAGCTTATTCCCCTTCACAGGTTGATGATTTTGTTGATGGGGTTGCTAGTTCTCTGCGTACTGCCTTAGACAACGCAGCTCCCTTGAAAATGAAAACCTTTAAAAATAGAAAGCTTGCTCCTTGGTTTAATGCAGAGCTGCGCACTTTGAAGCAAAATGCTAGGAAACTGGAGAGAAAATATCGCTCCACAGGCCTGCGGGAGTCCTTCCTAGTCTGGAAAAATGGTTTACTGCTGTATAAGAGGACCCTTTGTAAAGCAAGAGCAGCATACTTCTCCTCATTAATAGAGGAGAATAAGAATAATCCTAGATTTCTTTTTAATACAGTTGCCAAACTCACCCAGAGCCATAGCTCTGTTGAACCGTCCATTCCACCTGCTCTTAGCAGCAATGATTTTATGGGATTCTTTATAAATAAGATTGATCTTATTAAAAATAAGATCATAAGCACTCCTCTATCCGCGATTGTACCTGAGGTAGTCATGGAATCTGAACCGGGTTTAGACTGCTTTGATCCAGTTGAACTTTCTGAATTAGCAAAATTATTGTCTTCATCTAAGCCTTCAACTTGTATGTTAGATCCAGTTCCAACCAGGTTATTTAAGGAGGTATTCCATTTGATCTCCTCCTCCATTTTAGATGTGATTAATCTATCTCTGTTACAGGGATATGTACCTAAAGCTTTTAAGGTTGCTGTAATTAAACCTCTGCTTAAGAAACTGTCTCTTGACCCAGATGACTTGGTTAATTATAGACCTATATCCAATCTTCCTTTCTTATCCAAAATTCTTGAGAAAGTAGTTGCCAAACAGGTTTGCGATCACTTACACCATAATGAACTTTTTGAAGAGTTTCAGTCTGGCTTTAGAGCTCATCATAGCACTGAAACAGCTCTGGTGAAAGTCACTAATGATATTCTCATGGCCTCAGATAATGGACTTGTATCTGTGCTCGTCCTGTTGGATCTTAGTGCTGCATTTGATACAGTTGACCATAATATTCTTTTAGAAAGACTTGAATATTTTGTTGGAATTAAAGGAACAGCACTAGACTGGTTTAAATCTTATCTATCTGATCGAATTCAGTTTGTTTATGTTAATGATAGATCTTCAACACGCTCAAAGGTTACCTGTGGAGTACCACAGGGATCAGTGCTAGGACCAATTCTCTTTACTTTATATGCAGCCAGAGTTCTGATGAAAATTAAAAAGAGAGATCATATCTCTCCTATCCTGGCTTCTCTTCATTGGCTTCCTGTTAAATCCAGAATAGAATTTAAAATCCTCCTTCTCACATATAAAGCCTTAAATGGCCAAGCTCCATCTGATATCAGAGATCTGATTGTTCCTTATGTTCCTAACAGAGCACTTCGCTCTCAATCTGCAGGTTTACTAGTGGTTCCTAGAATTTCTAAAAGTAGAATGGGAGGCAGATCTTTTAGTTATCAGGCTCCTCTCCTGTGGAACCAACTACCAGTTTTAGTCCGTGAGGCAGACACTCTGTCTACTTTTAAGACTAGGCTTAAAACTTTCCTTTTTGATAAAGCTTATAGTTAGGGTGGCTCAGGTTATCCTGAGCTATCTCTATAGTTATGCTGCTATAGGCTTAGACTGCTGGAGGACATAGGGACCCCCATTTCATCATTCTGCTTCATTCTCTCTCTGTTCTCCTATTCTGCAGAATCTGTTTGTTCAATCTCTAACCTTCTGCTCTCTCTGCTTTTCCTCAGAGTAGCTTTGCCTCGTCTGTTCCTGTTTGGCTGTGATGTCATCCAGGAAAGAAACATCAGCTGTGCTGCTTCCATCAACACCCTTGTTTGTAGATTTTGGAGATCGGCCTGTTTTCCAGTGTGGTCCTGTTTCTCTGGCCGTGGCTGGGTGGATGTGCTCTCTTCATCCTCTGGCATGGGAGCTGCCTTGGAGCTCGTCTGCCTGGCTGTGTGTTTCCTGGACGGGGCCGCCTTTTACAGCTGCTTTTTGTATCTCTGCTTCTGTCTCCTTGAACCCCAGTCGGCCTCGGCAGATGGCCGCTCACACTGAGCCTGGTTCTGCTGGAGGTTTCTTCCTGTTAAAAGGGAGTTTTTCCTCTCCACTGTCGCTACAAGCATGCTTAGTGTGAGGGATTGTATTTGAGTCAATGAGTCAATGCAATCAACTGGTTTTCCTTAGATAGAAAACTTTGTATCAATTTGACTGTATGATCTGGTTGAACTGTAAAGTGCCTTGAGATGACATGTGTTGTGAATTTGGCGCTATATAAATAAACTGAATTGAATTGATCGTCAGGGAGAGGTGAGTGGAGTATTTTTGTTTCAGCTTTCTTTTTATTGTCATTACACTGTCACAAGTAGAGAGCAACAAAATGAGCTCTGCATTTAATGCAGTGCGGGGTTAAGGGTCTTGCCCAGAGACCCAGAGTTTCAGTCCGTGAGAGCGGGGCTTGAACTCAGAACCTCGGGATTCCAAGTGCATTGCCTTAACCACTAGGCCATACTCCCCAGTGTGGTTAATTGGGTTGCTGGGTATCTAAAAGTGTTTGGCGGGGAAGCAGGTTTGGATGACTGGGCTGGCTGGATATTTCTGAGATGGTTGGAAGGATGCCAGACGATTGGAGGAGAGAGCCAGGGAGAAGCTGGTACCATTAATGGGACATTGACCAAGTTCCGACAAAAGGTTTCCCCAGGGATCAAGTAGATGAAAGCCTCAAAAGGAGATTCCTCGAGTAAAAAGTGATCTAACTTTAAGAAAAAAAGTGAAGACTCAGGCAACAAGCTGAACAGTTGAACCACTCCTTATAAGCAGCAGATGATAAGGTGATCAGATTCCCCTGCGTGAGTGCAATAGGTGAAGGAAAGGTAATCAGCCAGCCCAACCACAGGCTTGGGAGGCTAGGAGGGAAAAACAACAACCTAAAACAAGTCTTTACATAATTTCCATACCTTGTGTTCTGTCAGATAGTAGATATATTTAGAACTCTGGCTCCAAGCATAAGCAATGTATTATAGACACTTGACCATTCTCTCAGCTTTGCTTCCATTGTACCAAATTTTAAAAGTGTTTTATTGTTAGGATGTATCGCTCGTACTGTACAGGCAATGTATCCAATTGGCAGCTAAAGGATCAACCAACCTGGTGCCATCACTGCTTGGAGTACTGCAACAGGAGAGTTATGATCTATGTTTTTAATTTCTTCAGCTACATCTGCATCCTGAGCCTCATCCTGGGGGTGGTCCCCACTCTCTGGAAGACCTGTGTGGTACAAAAATGCTGCACGCCAAGAAACTGGCCCACTTTAGACCAGTCAGCCTGACCTCCCACCTGATGAAGACCATGGACCACCTCATCCTAGCCCATCTGCACACAGTGGTGAGCCCCACCCTGGACCTGCTGCAGCTTACTTACCGACCTGACTTCGGAGTGGAGCATGCCATCATCTACCTGCTGCAGCGGGCACTCACCCACCTGGAGACCAGCGGGAACACAGTAAATCATGTTTTTTTTCCAGAGCTTTGAATGCCATCAGACCAGAGCTGCTGAGGGGGACCTGGAGTGGACAGACATCTCGCTGCATGAACCAACTACCTCACTGACTGGCCTAAGTATGTGCAGCTGCACGGCTGTCAGTCAGAGGTGGCAGTCTACAGTACCGGGGCCCCCAGGGTACTGTTCTGTCTGTGTTCCCCTTCACCCTCTACACCTCAGACTTCACCTATGACACGCACAGCTGCCATCTGCAGAAGTTCTCGGCCACTGTAGGCTGTGTTTCTGTGTTTGTGGACTGGTGTGAGAACAACCACCTGTGTCTTAACACCAGTAAGACCAAAAAGATGGTGATGGACTTCAGTTCACTCCCCCCAAAAAACATATCCTTTCTCGGGTTTAGTCTTTTAGCTGTCTTCAGCCAGACTGAAAGTAATGTCTGCAACTGCCACGATCTTACAGTCAACTACATCATAATTGCATTCCGCACTACACAGACTTCTGGAAAACAAGGCACAAGGGTGAATATGAGCATCCTCAGGCTTTTTTACTGCTCCTACTGGACCCATTAGTCATGATGTGACAGAAGAACGGGTGAAAGTAAACAGATACTTCAAACGAGAACAGGCTTTATCTGCTTGTTCTTGGAGAGGTGAGAGCAATGAGGGAAACGAAGGATTGACTTTATTTCCTGATGAACCTCCTTTAGAAACTGGTGAAGCCCAGAAGCCTTTGAAGTTGTTTCCTGTCAGAAGGAGTAGTCCATTTAATAAAACCCAGAACCTTAGGCCCCGTCCACACAAAGTCAAAACGAACACGAAACGCTAATATTTTCCAGAACGTTTGTCGTAAAGACGGAGACGTAAAATAAATGTCATCGTCCACACGAATGCATGAAAACGCTGCAAAATGTATGCCAGGCCTGTAAGTGGCGCTGTCGTGCAAGAGAAAAAATAGGCGACGAAATGTTGGGCATGCGCACTAATATTTATACATGGTTGCCCTGCGGGTCCATTTTCGTGGTTCAGTCAAATTCAGGTGCTGAACTATGTCGTCGATATTGCTCTGTTCTTCCTGGAGATATTCCAGAAGAAGAAGATTCTGTTGTAAGCCCGACAGCCGGGTGAGTAGCATGAGCAGCAACCATTCAACACAGTACGGCGCCATTGTTGTTGTGATACTGTGTCGCGCATGCGTGTTTAGAGGCGACGCTATGACGCATGCGTGTAAAAAAAAAATGCGGTTAGAGCTTAAAGATGGAAACGCGAAAACGGCGTTTCAAAATCTTCCCACTCTGAAGGCTGAGTAAAAAAAAAGATCGTTTACAGACCCCCGAAACGCCGGCTTCGTATGGATGAGAGGCTGGTTTGGTGAAAAATTTGTGCGTTTAGGCCAGGGTTTGACTTCGTGTGGACGGGGCCTTAGACAGATCCATAAAAAATCTGGTTAGATGACACATTAAAGCTAAGAAAGGACATGGTGGAGACATGAAGTTCACACTTCTCTGCCTTAACGAACAACTGGTTTTGAAAGTCATAGGAGTCATAGAAGGACTGAGTGTACATGTTGTTTGTCGTGTTCCAGATCTTTGGAACCGGATGATAGGTGTTGATGAGATCTGGATGGATGGATGGATGGATGGATGGATGGATGGATGGATGGATGGATGGATGGATGGATGGATGGATGGACAGATGGATGATGGATGGATGGACGGATGGATGGATGGATGGATGGATGATGGATGGATGGATGGACAGATGGATGGATGGATGGAAGGATGGATGGATGAAAGGATGAAAGGATGATGGATGGATGGAAGGATGGATGATAGATGGATGGATGGATGGATGATGGATGGATGGATGGATGGATGGATGGATGGATGGATGGAAGGATGGATGGATGGATGGATGAAAGGATGATGGATGGATGGAAGGATGGATGATAGATGGATGGATGGATGGATGGAAGGATGGATGGATGGATGGATGGAAGGATGGATGGATGGATGGATGGAAGGATGGATGATTGGTGGATGGATGGATGGATGGATGGAAGGATGATGGATGGATGGATGATGGATGGTTGATGGAAGGATGGATGATGGATGGATGGATGGATGATGGATGGATGGATGGATGGATGGATGGATGGATGGATGATGGATGGATGGATGGATGGATGATGGATGGATGGATGATGGATGGATGGATGATGGATGGATGGATGGATGGATGGATGGATGGATGGATAATTTTGCACACGAGTTGATCCAAAGATGTTACACACTCTGTTGTGGGATTCCTAACTGTCCATTTTGTTCTTTCCCAAATGATCACCTCTCTCCAATAAATTCAAGTTCTTCAAACTATAAGTTCAGCTCCACACTGACAAGAAGCAAATGCTGAGGTAATCCTAGTAAAACAGCTAAGCTAACCTTTAACGGGTGTTCAACCCACTGAGACTGAATGCTGTATTGTCTTCTTCTGTCCAACACATTTCATGTTGGACCTGTAAAACCAGAAACTATCCTGTGAGCAGAAAGAAAACTATTAAAACAATGTTTTTAAAACATTTGTAGACTTGAGGAGGAAGCAGAGGCTCTTGCAGGAGAGATAGAGCTCTGCCTGGGAAAAGCTCAGTACATACATTTATACAGCAATACCCAATACATACACTCTATCTTGGAACTATCCCATCCCACACAAAGAACTTTCTCACAAATGAATATTTGGTTATTCCCAAGAAAAAACACTTCAATTCATCAAGGACATAAACTTTAGCCAGATAAACAGTCAGAACAGGTCTCCCGTTCACGGCATGAAGGAGGCTGTGTGAACTCTTTATCTCTCATGACCCTCCCTACACCCTTGTCTAGAGTAGGGAGGCAACTGCTGTCTGTCAAACCCACTCTTAACTCCATAACTTAACTCCAGCATACAGAGTGGTACAAGTCTTCTAAACAATCACCTCTATTTATGCAGAGAAAAGGCACACTCAAACTATTTTATCTCACAAATAGGCCAAGGAAAAATATCCTTCCACACATCTTAACCCGTTGGTCTTTATCATGTAGCACGCTGCATGGTGTCCTGAGGTCCAGCACTGAGCTCAGCTTTGATCAAGAGCTGCTTTCTGTACCGAGCAGCACTTCTCCCCTGACAACAAAATGACTGAAACTGAATGTGTCTCATCCACAGATAATGCATTTAATGCACTGCGACAATGCTGCTCTTCCCTCTGCACAAAGACTCTGGTTTTCTCACAATTTCAAAGAGGGCTCATACAATCATGGAAAATATTAGATAAAGAAGAGAACTGTTTGGTCATCAGCAGCCTAGTTGTTAATGTATTCTGTTTGCACCTCTGCAGCAGTTATTTGCTGAGCACCTTAGGCCACAAAAATTACCACTAATCACTCTCCACACCCTGTGCTCTTGCGCTCTGCGTCATTGATTCGCCACGATAGAGCCCCAGGTGTTTGGAGGAGCAAATGCAAAAGCTTTTCTAAAGATCGTCTCTGTTGAATCACTAATCCGTCGTAGCAATTTCTGATGAAATGTAG
The DNA here is from genome assembly GCA_030533445.1 of Cyprinodon diabolis. Taxonomy (NCBI): domain Eukaryota; kingdom Metazoa; phylum Chordata; class Actinopteri; order Cyprinodontiformes; family Cyprinodontidae; genus Cyprinodon; species Cyprinodon diabolis. The sequence goes on along the minus strand of CM060084.1, from coordinate 48,154,389 downwards.
TCAAGTGAGCATTTATTTATATGGCATGGGTTATTAACTTAACTTTGAGGACCCCCGCTCACCAGATGAGCCATTGAGAGTCGAGTTCGGAGGTCTCTGTGCGAGAACTGCGGCACTCTTCACACAATCTGAAGTGCTTGAGCAAACACACATGCAGCTCTATGTGTGGTTCATTTTGAGGCCTATTAAATAATCAGGAAAGTTTCCTCCCCGCTGGCAAAAATCAGGACCAGACCACTGCTGCTCAGCAAACTGCTGTGTGTGTGTGTTTTCTGCAAAGAGTCGGCGCATATGAATGTGGCCACGTTTCTGTATATGTCAGCGAGTATGGGTGCACTCTCCAAACCAGACAGTAATGCTGTCCATGTCTACACTATGAGTCCTTCCGAGCTCAGGGGTCCATCTACAGCCTACTTACTGTCTGTCCACATATCAGATCACTCCTCAACACAAAGAAACTCCCCTCACCCTATTTTCCCTCTCACTTTAGAGCAAATTATTTTCCCTTTTTTTATCTCATTCCTCCCCTCTATTTAGACAAGTAGACTGTCAGTGTTGTCTTTTAAGCACAAGTTCCGCCTTAAATTACATATGTAAATTAAAGCAAGTTTAGCCCCCAAACTCTAAATTGGAAATTCAATTGTCTGTATTTGTGTGACAGAAAGGCATTCAGGAATATTTCTCAGGTGGAACCACTACTTTAAAAACCATACCTGATTTATCGGTGATTAAACAAAGAAAGGATCGAAAAAACTTTAGCCTCGCAAACATTTTTTTCAAAATAAACACTGCGAAACACCATTAAAGCCCATTTGAAGCTCTGGATGAACCGCCAGACTTTATAGATCCACATCTTGACGATAATTCAAGCAAAGTTGGACTAAATAAGTTAAAGCATATTTGTTCCACAAAGGTTTTAGTTGGCTGATTGTTAGGAGGAAATGTGATTTTGGCACATTAGTGCAAAAAGTGGCCAAATTATGCAAAAATGCATTTTTTCTACTCATAAAAGGCAATCTTGTCAGGCAAATATACCTATTTCCATTATTGGAGACCTTCTGCAAAAGGCAAAGCCTTTGCTCCTAAGATTTAGCCGTTGAATTTACCAATAATATCACCAACCTGAATAGAAAATAAGAATAACAGAGCAAGCTTATGTAACGCATGCCGGTTACCTGAAATGCTCGCACAATGACCTACAACCCCTCCTTGGAAAGGTCTGAGCCTCTAGTTTCCAATGATGGCAGCCATTAGGGGACGGGGCTAAAAATGAATACCTGCTGTTGCATTACTCCCGCAGAGCCACACATGTCAGGTGGAATTTTAAATCTTATTTTATTTGTTTAGACAGCTAAAAAACAAAAAGTAATTGTGAAAAAGTAGTTTTCAAACATGTTTTAGAAATTGAATAGACCCATTTGAACGGTGTGTGGACGAAACACCATTTGACTGTGTTTTGGCCATTTCTATAAACATTTGCTGATGTCAGCTGAGCCTGATAAGGTAAGGCAAGGCAAGGCAAATTTATTTGTATAGCACAATTCAGTACAAAGACAATGCAAAGTGCTTTACATGATTAAAATATAGGAAGATAAAACAGAATCAAAGCAAGTAGGGGAAAACGCAGAAACAAAAAAGAACATTAAAAACAGTTGGACTAAAGAAAATAAAAAAGTTAAACTAATAATGTTTTAGTTGAACTGTTTAACTAGAACAGTGGAAGGCAATCCTAAACAAATGTGTTTTTATTCTTGATTTAAAAGAACTCAGGCTTTCTGCACCTTTACAGTTTTCTGGAAGTTTGTTCCAGATAAGTGGAGCATAGGATCTAAATGCTGCTTCTCCATGTTTAGTTCTGGTTCTAGGTATGCAGAGCAGGCTGGAGCCAGAAGACCTGAGTGGTCTGGAGGGTTGATACACTGATAGCAAGTCTGTGATGTATTTAGGTGCTAAGCCATTCAGAGATTTATAGACTAACAGAAGTATTTTAAAGTCTATTCTCTGAGATACAGGGAGCCAGTGGAAGGACTTTAGAACCGGGGTGATGTGCTCTACTTTCTTAGTCTTAGTGAGGACACGGGCAGCAGCGTTCTGGATCAGCTGTAGCTGCCTGATCCACTTTTTAGGCAGACCTGTGAAAACACCGTTGCAGTAATCAAGTCGACTAAAAATAAACGCATGGATTAGTTTTTCCAGATCATGCTGAGACATTAGTCCTTTAATCCTGGAAATGTCCTTCAGGTGATAGAAAGCCGACCTTGTAATTGTCTTTAAATGCTTTTGGAGGTTCAAGTCTGAATCCAGCACTACACCTAGACTTCGGGCCTGATCAGTGGTTACTAGCTGAAGCGACTGAAGCTGTGTGCTAACTTTAGATCTCTCCTCTATTGGTCCAAAGATTATTACTTCAGTTTTGTTTTTATTCAGTTGAAGAGAATTGTGGCACATCCAGGCATTGATTTCTTCTAAGCATTTCCTCAGTGCTTGAATTGGTTCATAGTCACCTGGTGACATGGTGATGTAAAGCTGTGTGTCGTCAGCATAGTTATGGTAGCTGATGTTTTTTATTAACTGAGCCAGAGGGAGCATGTAGATATTGAATAGGAGGGGACCCAGGATGGACCGTTGGGGAACCCCACATGTGATTTTTGTCATCTCTGATGTGAAGTTGCCTATTGATACAAAAAGTCCCTGTCCTTTAAGTAGGATTTAAACCAGTTGAGAGCTGTACCAGAGAGGCCGACCCAGTTTTCCAGGCGTTCTAACAGGATGGAGTGATCGATAGTATCGAATGCTGCACTGAGGTCCAATAGTACTAGCACTGTGGTTCTTCCACAGTCTGTTTTTATACGGATGTCATTAAACACCTTGATAAGGGCGGTCTCTGTACTGTGGTGAGCACGGAAACCTGACTGGAACAGGTCAAAGCGGCTGGTCATATCTAAGAAAGTGTTTAATTGTTGAAACACTGCTTTTTCAATAATCTTACTGATAAAGGGGAGGTTTGAGATGGGCCTGTAGTTCTGGAGTAGTAGTTTGTCTAAACTGTTCTTTTTTAGCAGTGGTTTGATATTTGCTGTTTTTAGGGACTGCGGAAAAACACCTGACAGAAGGGACGTGTTTATTATCTGAGTCAAATCAGACGCTATGACAGGCAAAACTTTCTTAAAGAAAGCTAGAACATCAAGGCAGCAGGAGGAGGAACTTAGCTGCTGAATGATTTCCTCTAAGCTTTTGTAGTTTATTTGGCTGAATTGCGACATTTGGTAAAGATCAATTCCAGTTGGAGACAACTTTGGTACTGAACTTGATATGGATGTATGAACTGATCCTCTGATCTTTAGGATTTCCTCAGTAAAGAAATTAGCAAATTCATTGCAGGCCCTGGTGGAGTGGAGTTCAGTTATGTTATAATGATGTTTATTATATACTAGAATAAACTAGCTAATATCAGACTGACGTTTTTTTTTTGAGGAGTGGTTCCAAATTGCTCAGAGCAGAATATGATGTGAGATAAAAGGAAATATAACATGTTTATCTGTATTTTTGTTGTATTGTTCTTTAAGTTATGCACTGTATAATATACAGGTACATTGAAATGAAATGCCTTTCAGGGACAGATGAGTGATATAACAAACGGGATGTAAACATTTATTCTTTCAGCAAAAGAAGTGAAAGAAATAAGTAACATCTGTCTATTTTTATAAAACACAACCAGTCGTCAACTGGGTGTATTTTTGCTGCGCTAATGACGGATCGCACAGCGACTCCGATCATCTGATGTTCTTGTTGTCCTCGGAGTCCCTACTGACAAAGGAGGATGGAGAGGACATCAATGACTATATTTGGAGAGTCAGAAAAAGAAATAGTAGAATAGTATTAAAGGGGGGTGGATACTTTCTGGATACTTTCTCATTTTCCTCCTGTGTTTAAAGACTGAAAACAGGTTCCTTTAAGATCTTTGGAGTTTCCTGGCCTCTAGTTCAATATTTTATTGGATTAAACTAATCTTAGATAATTAAGTAAAAAATCTGTCATTTAAATCCCATATCAAAGAGGTGACTGGTCCTTGACTGGTCTTTGGCTGGTCCTTGGCTGGTCCTTGGCTGGTCTTTGGCTGGTCCTTGGCCGGTCCTTGATTGGTCTTTGGCTCGCCCTTGGCTGGTCTTTGGCTGGTCCTTGGCTGGTCTTTGGCTGGTCCTTGGGTGGTCCTTGGCTGGTCTTTTGCTGGTCTTTGGCTGGTCCTTGGCTGGTCCTTGGGTGGTCCTTCGCTGGTCCTTGGCTGTTCTTTGGCTGGTCCTTGGCTGGTCCTTAGCTGGTCTTTGGCTGGTCCTTGGCTGGTCTTTGGCTCGCCCTTGGCTGGTCTTTGGCCGGTCCTTGGGTGGTCCTTGGCTGGTCTTTGGCTCGCCCTTGGCTGGTCCTTGGTTGGTCTTTGGCTGGTCCTTGGGTGGTCCTTGGCTGGTTCTTGGCTGGTCCTCGGCTGGTCTTAGGCTCGTCCTTGGCTGATCTTTGGCTCGCCCTTGGCTGGTCCTTGGCTGGTCTTTGGCTGGTCTTTGGCTGGTCCTTGGCTGGTACTTGGCTGGTCTTTGTCTGGTCCTTGGCTGGTCTTTGGCTGGTCCTTGGCTGGTCTTTGGCTGGTCCTTGGTTGGTCTTTGGATGGTCTTTGGTTGGTCTTTGGCTGGTCCTTGGCTGGTTCTTGGCTGGTCTTAGGCTCGTCCTTGGCTGGTCTTTGGCTCGCCCTTGGCTGGTCCTTGGCTGGTCTTTGGCTGGTCCTTGGCTGGTCTTTGGCTGGTCCTTGACTGGTCTTGTGCTGGTCTTTGGATGGTCTTTGGTTGGTCTTTGGCTGGTTCTTGGCTGGTCCTTGGCTGGTCTCTGGCTGGTCCTTGGCTGGTCTTTGATTGGTCTTTGGTTGGTCTTTGGCTGGTCCTTGGCTGGTTCTTGGCTGGTCCTTGGCTGGTCTCTGGCTGGTCCTTGGCTGGTCTTTGGATGGTCTTTGGTTGGTCTTTGGCTGGTCCTTGGCTGGTCATTGGCTGGTCCTGGCTGGCCCTTACAATTCCTTTTTAAACATCTAAAATATTCTTTCTTTTACGATTTGCGGACATTAAGATCTAAAGAGAAGCGTCATCTCCTGGTCAGACCCTGTAATTCAGTGAAACGGTGAAGTCAGAGTAAAAAAATATGCACACCCAGGAGAAGGCCAGTGGCTGTTGGAGGGGATATTGCTGCCATTCCGCTAGCGTTTTACTGGAAAGGGCCATTTTGAATGGCTGCTACTGTTATGCTGCTATAGGCTTAGACTGCTGGAGGACATAGGGACTGATTTTCTCACACTGAGCCTGGTTCTGGTTCTGCTGGAGGTTTTCTTCCTGTTCCAAGCATGCTTGGTCTTAGGAATTGCTGAGGAGTCAATAAGTCGATGGAATCTTTCTTTACACTTAGATTGGTTCAAACTCTGAATCAATCTGTGTGTGATCTAGTTTAATTGTCTCTGTGAAGTGATCTGAGATGACATGTGTTGTGAATTGGTGCTATAGATATAAAATTAATTGAAATTCTTTGGGCCATTTCAGCGTCAATTAATCCCAATAGGAAATCCACAGATCCTCAGAACATTGATCCTCAGTTTGATCAAACTCTACATTAATGCCAATGTTTTGGTGAGATGATGAATGAAGCCCAATACATGCAGCACATCCACCGATTCAGCCCATGTTGAGGGGAGATCTTGGCAGAAATCTAAAGATTGGATGGGAGCAGTGCAGGTGTGCAAACTCATTTTGTGAGTTAATCCAAAACAAATCTTTTTTCCGTGATTTGTCACACCTGAAGGTTTTCTGCTAAAAGCTTTTCATTTCATCTTTCTGCGTCCACTTGTCATTTCCTTTATTCTGTCATGGCACAAAAAGACAGATTACAGTATTGAGAAACTCTGAGCTAAACATCAAATTTCTACCATAAAGTAAGGTTCTCTGGTTTGGTAACCATCAGGAGAGCTGATCCCCGCAGACAGCTGAAGATGGAGACATGGCTCAGAATTTTCCTGTGTTTGCCAGCTGCTACACTATTATCTCAGAAATGAAGGTTGACAAATGATCCAAGCTGAATGATGACCTGTCATGCTCCGCAGGGTGTTCTGTATGAGCATAATACACATCAAACCCTGGAAGCAGGTCAGAAAACCAACGAAAGCTGAAAGTGAACGAGTCTGTTAGCATCTCTGCTCTCCTGTGTATTACAGCTTCTTCACTCTGATCTTCCTCAACATAAAGTCATTCTGTAGATCCCCAAAGGACTCTTGCTGCAACAGGGATAAGCAAGGGGATGATGAGTAGTAGGCGGAGTAAACAAAATAAAGCTTTTAATCTGTAAATGGAGAGGGGTAATGGTCATTTAGGCATTAAGATACCCCCTCTGTCCGTCTGCTCTCTTTGCGTCTCCTTAATGGTCCTTAAACATTTATGAAGGCTGATAACAACGAGGGACCGTAGCGGCGCAGGGTAATCAAATCACTCCTGGTTAGAGGGCTCTACTCGGAAAGGGAGAGAGGAAGGGAGGAGCAGCAGTGAAGGATCGGCAGCAGGCTGGGAATTCGAGGCAAAAACACTGTGTCATTTTAGCTAATAGAGACAGAAAAAGAAGAAGACAAATGGAAATATATTAGCTCTTAAAATACTCCTCTTGGAGAGTGGAGACACATCACAGCGGGAAGCTATATAATATTTGATGTCTTATTTTACTAAACACATCTCTCAGTCTGTCTGAGGAACATGTAGCACACACACATTCATGTTTTGCTATGTGTAGTGAGGGCCATGCATTGTCTCCCATAGACTTGCATTGTGTTTAATCATTTTCTACCCTTTCTGTACCCTAACCCTGACTAAATCCCTAAACCTACCAGTGCACACCTCACCCTAACCTTAAACCAAACTCAAATCTAACCTGTGTCCTAAACCTAACCTCTAGCAAACTATGAAGTGAAGACATAAAATCTCCCTTTTATTGCAAACATCTGCAATTAGACAGTAGAATCAAATTTTTGATCTCCAGTATTTGCTCACTTTGAAATACTTGAAATGAGTTTTCAGGTCACCATTCAGCACATATTTATTCTCTTGTTTGGCTGCTCTATTTATAAAAACTCTTCAAATGATTGGATACGTAACTTAATGGTCATGTAGCCCAGGGCGCCGCTTTACAGCAGTCTTTAAAGATCAGACATAACTAAGGCTACGTTCACACAGCAGCCTGAAGTTACCCACATCCGATTGTTTTGCCCATATGCCACCTGGATCTGATCTTTTCATGGCAGTCTGAATGACACAGATCCGATTTTTCCAATGCGACCCAGGCCACTTGGTTCTGTGGTCCTAATTCCGATACGAATCTGATCTTTTCAAATGTGACCTGTTTCTGAACGGCCAGGTCGCATTTATCCGTCCTGAACGCCATTAATACTCAACAAAGGTGACTGTTCTGTGTCTTGTAGCAGGAATAAAAACAACAACCAAGGCGGACGATGATGCAGAGAGCAGTATTTATTTTCAACCTTCTTGAAAAGATTGAGTTGTTAATGAACTGGCTGAGGTTGGGAAAAGCTGCGGTCTGGTAATCCGTAACCTGTGGTTTATAAGATTGAGAAGCAACTTCCTTGTCACAGTCTGTGGACCCACCTGAGGTAAACATCCAGGCCTCACTTCCACCCAAAAGTTGTTTTGTTTTTTTCATTTTATATTTTCTGCCCTAAAACACAACTGAAAAAAGCAGTAATGATGTTGACATACAAATATGCTGGATCAGTCCTGCAAATAACTGTCTATTGTTGATAAGAATACAATATAATAACAACATGCCATGGCCAATGAATACATGGCCTTTGTAACTTATGCTTTACTTTGCAAAAATCTAATTTTATATTTGGGACATGGATTCTTGAAAGCCAGGCCTCCTAAATGATGCATGCAGTATATATAGCCCTTCCTCGTCATGCACATAATTGTGACGGTTGGCATATGGTGTAATTTCCTTTTCTTATAATTTTCCTATTTCTTTAAACTATAAAATCCTTGCAATAAACTAAATTATAATAAAACTGAAATGCTTTCTTTAAATCAAGCTACAATGTTCCTGCTATATTTGGCAAATTTATGTTCGAATATTTTGCAAAAATATGTTGCGGTGCATGATGGGGTTTTGCATCTGTTTACATTATTCCATTTCGTTGCCTACATGCCACCTAGACCTGCAGTGAACGCTGACACACCGCTGAGCTTTCATGGATTCACTCTTGAATAACTGCCTGTCTGTCTCTATATTGTATTGTTTTATTTTGGTGTTTTTACAACACTCTGGCTTACGCTGTAGACCTAGTATGTGTGTCCATAAGAGGGCGGTGTAGATGAAAAAATGCCAGGGCAGATAATAGTTCCCAGTCCGAGCCTGGCAGTTGGTTCCACAGGAGAGGAGCCTGATAACTAAAAAGATTTGCCTCCCATTCTACTTACTTAAAGTTGAAATAAGCGTTTGAAATGGATTACATTCTCACCAACTTTCCCTGGAGATGCATTAAGCTGCTTCCTTGCTAGCTCCACTAGCCAGCAGTGTCAGTTCATGTGTGGCATGCCATGGACTCAGATCCTGCTTCCCTCCATTTGTTTGAATGTTCCCACAAATCAGCTGCTAAAAGCAGTATTTAATGTTGCCAGCGAGCAGAACAAAAATCTCATGACACAGTGGCTCTGTTTTTCCCTCCCTCCGGCTGAGTGCGTTTCCACGATAGCTTTAAAATTAAATCCCTTTCTTCTTGAGAGCAGTTAACATGGAGCTATGAATGATCAGTACAGCATAGAGGATGTTAAATCACCTTCATTTTCAGGGATATTCATCTGAAATAAATGTTGAGGATGTGTGCATTAGGATGGTCTCCTGTGATGATCCTTATTTGATTGGGTAACGTCTGTTTATTTTTCATACCGCTCCCACTTTCTGTCCTCCACTTTGTGCTGAGTCACAGCGCATGCAGCTGAGGCAGCAGGGCCAGGTACCGCTAAGTGGGGAGGGATAGATAAGGTGAGGTGTTTTTCAAAAAGCAGCACCAGAGAGCGGGAAAAGGACACTTATCTACTCACGATATGTACGACCTATAAGTTGGCAGCAGCTCAGCCAGTCATCCAGCTGGCTGCTGAAGAGTGGGGGGTGAGGGAGTGGGTTACTTGGGGTTAAATGGAGCCAATCACAGATAGAAAAACAGCATTACACACCACATTAGGCATCATCTCACCGCTCTCTCTCCTAGCTTCTGCTGTTTCTCTCTCAGCCATCCTCTCTCGCTGTCTCCAGGTGTGCAGCCAGCTGATAGTGTCAGCTCTATTTGCACATTCACTTCAAATTCCCCAGAACTAATAGATTCCACTAGATTCAGCTAAATTAATACTGCTGATCCGCTGCTTATTGCAGCAAAGCAGCCAATCATCCATCTGAGTCGCCAATGAATGGCTGAAGTGCAAACTAAACCTCTTTATGTCCCGCATTTAAACAATAATCAACAAACTTGATCCTTCAGTGTTTTGTTTTTTTAATGAGCAGCAGCAGCAAAAACATCCCAGACCTCTGAGTTAAACGTTGGAAACAGCATATTACCGTAGTTCTTTATCTTGCTATTTTCATAAGCAGCTATATTAATTCAGAGCTTTGCTGATATCAGAGAACTGCTTCAAAATTAGTTTTTAACCCATTTGCGTATATTTATAGATTTTTATTCAGTTCATGCAACTTCAGTTTTTGGTTTTACAGTTAAATTGAGCTGCCTCATTCACTTAGTGTGCCTATGACAGCTTTTACTGCAGTTTCTTCTCCTTAACATCTATAATATGCAATAAGCAAAGATATAGCCTTACTTTTTAGCCCTACCCCTAGTTTTGGCATGTGCCCATGAGGGTAGTGGTGTCCCAATTGGTCATTGCATGTAACAGTAGTAGACATAACGACAGGTAGGGGCAGTGGTGTAGTCTATGTGATACGCGGGTATACGCGGTATACCCACTAGAAAAGCTTGTGAATTTCCGTATAACCACTTAAAAGTGCCCAACGCAGCAGGCGCAGCAGGAGCAGCGAGTTTACATGCAAAGTCAGCTGACGCTCGCAACGCGCCGCAAACGCGCTGCTGCTCGAGATTAAAAAATTTAACTTCTGCTGCTCGACGCGCCGCGTCAACCAATCAGAGACGCTGATCTGGGAGCTGGCAGGGAGACAAACACAGAGCGCTATGATCACTCATCTGAAACAGTTTATTAACGCCTAAATTAACTGAAAATGCTGAAACCTGCCGACATAGTGTGTTTTCTTTTATTATCCTGGTGCCTGCAGTTTGGATTACATTCATGAAAAACGCTTCCAGCCGCCGCAGCGAACCGCGAGGAGGCAACAGGTGTTATGCCCAAAAGTGCCTGCCTGCCAAGATATGCATCCCCAGTCGCGGGAGCGCGCATCGCTCTGTTCAACTGCATATCGACGAAGAAAACTGATTAAAATACGACCAATGGAACTTGGGTTCTTATATTAATGATATAAAAACGTTTAAATAAAGCTCTCGTGGAAAATACATGTGGTTATTTGCATAGGCGGATCTACTGGGGTGGCATCGGGTGGCAAATGCCTCCCTAAATGACAGCTTTGCCACCCCTGCTGCCACCCCAGTTGGCGGTAAAGGTGGCGAGGCTTATAAATTATGGATAATTTGAGAATCACGACCGCTAATTTCCAATGTCGGACTGCAGTGAATGCAGCACGAGATGACGCGAGAGCGACTGACTTTGATTAGTTTTGAAAACCGAATGGAGCAAAGCGAGGGAGCCAGGGGTGATGGGGAGAGGAGACACAGGATGAAACAGGTAAAAACTGATTAACTATCTATTGAGAAATTAAATCATAATGAAAGCACAATGTTGCTAGCATAGCTGCAATGCTGATTTACAGATGATAAAAATCAGGTTCCAGAACGTTGTTTCTCTAACTATGATGTTAGTTAGGCCTGACGTCTCAGGCTCATAAAGACATATTTCCGGTCAACTATGACAGAAAAGAGACGATCACGTTTGGTTGTTCTCAAATCAAAACGCACAAAGGCTTTGGATCTAAATAAAGTTGTGAAGTGTTTTGCTGAGTAACATGGAAATCACCGCATTCAGCTGTTATAGGCATGTTAACTTTATGTTATGCTCTCTGCTGAGCCTTTACAGAGCTGTTACATTTTGTTTTGGCACCTGAGAAAATCTGATATTTCCTTTAATAAAACCAAAAGGGTTAAAAGTAAAGTTAAAAATGTGCAAATCCTGCTAAATATGCTGCAGTGTTGTTGTTTCTTTTTTTGTATATATAGTATGAAACTATCCAGAAATTACCTGTATGAACCTACTCACAAAATGTTTGTACTTTTTCAGACTGGTAGCAAAATGTATTTTTATGTTGCTTCTTTTCAGATTTGTGGAGATTTTGATGTAACATACAGTACCTTAGCCTCGTGAGACCATCCTGATCTCGCGAGCTTTCAAGGTTTCACTCGCTAATCAGTCTGGAGACTCTCTGTTAAAAAAAATTTGGAGCCGTTCACCAAACGAACGTCCAATCAGTGTTGGCTTTGAGGCGGGTTGAGGTGTGACGCAACGAGAAGCCCGACAGTTCAGTCTAAAGAACATGGCGGCTTCAGCCGATGAAACTAGCATTAGCGTGGCTATCGAGCAAGTTTTATCGGAATTACAGAGTATTTCTTCACTGAAAGAAGAGCAAAACACTGCTCTGGAGGCTTTTCTCAGAGGAAAAGATGTTTTTGCTCTTCTTGTTTCGGCAAGAGTTTGATTTATCAATTGGCTCCTCTTCGTCGTCGCTCTGTTAATACGTCACATGCTTCGTTGATCCGATTGGCTCGTTTGGCCCATCTATCACCAACATAGGCCAATCAGCTAACCAGTATTTTCGCCCCTTCCCAAAATTACTTCTACGGAAGGTTTCCAGATGGATATGCAGAGCAAATCCATCTGGCGGAGTCAGGTTAACAGTACCTGCCTTTTTGTTGATTTGTTGATACAGCAGCTCTATCATATTTACATGCATGAAATGTCCCTTTCATGATGCCTTAACTGCTGTATGTCAAGTTACTGAGGAACAAATGGGGTAAATGTGTGTTCAGAGTAAACAATACATGATGTCTGGTACCTTGTTTGAGTGTCTTGACCCTTTTATTTCTACTGTGTAGTTCTAGTACATACTATTCTCACCAAACTGTGATAACCTTTATTAAATTCAGTATAAACAAATGCCATATGTTGCCACCCCTCAAAAATTCCTGCCCCCCTCGCCACCCCATAAATATTTTTCTAGATCCGCCCCTGCCCAGGGGGCTTTGTAGGCTAATATATTAGTAGTTAGAGCAGTGCACTTGTGCTCTGAGAAGGTTGCAAGTACCCGGTTTGATCCCCACAGCCTGCATTCTGTGCTGGGCTACAAGTGCTACAAGTTTGGTGGCACTGCAACGATGTAAAGTGTAATAATAGGGCTTGGTCGTCATGACGTAAGCACTTTGCATCGCTGCCATCTTGAATGCCTCTTTTACCGCTGCTCAGACTACTGCCTAGGACTACCGCGTACTGTACTCCCTCTCAGCTGTGTTTTAATTTGATTAATTTCACCTTAACTTGATTTCAACCATGGTAAACCGTTGCTGTATTGTGGGCTGTAACAGCTCAACACATGATCGCCATGGGAAAAACATAGAAAATGGGTTAACTTTCCACCGCTTTCCTTCCTGGAGGCGAAACCACAGAGACCAAGTGTCAGAGATAAAGAGTCGTCGGCTAGCTTGGATGCTCCTGAACCCATCCATTCATGAACTGCACATGAGACTCCAAGGACTTGTAGCTTGGGAACTGTTTTGAAGTATAGGCGCTCACTCATCGGTGCTCCACTCATTGTTTGGAACTTCATATGGACCCAAATTATTAATAATGCTGATTTTGTCAACATACCGGTCCCTGGCTTCTCTATTTAATGTGTCCCGGTAAATTCCAGATCCTTTTCTGGATTTTAACATATTATTTCTCTTTACTTCTATGTCTCTTCTTTCAACAACAACGTTGTATCAGAGCTATGTTTACGTTCGTGTAGCCTTCAATATGGCCGCCACGTCCCACAATGCAACGCAGATCCCGAGCCCTATTGGCTGTTTTTATGCTTATAATAACAATGAAAAATGTAAACAAAAAACTACAGTTTAGCCCATTTTCCCAAAGTAAGAGTTGTAGTTGTAGTCTGAACTAAAGGAGGTTACCTTTTTATCCTAGAAGTCTGGAGGCACTACAATGATCTATAGTGTAGTCATTGTTCATTTTATACTTATTCTGATAAAAAAAAAGTGTCACCAAGTAGAGGTGGATTATTATCAAATTCATTTCATGTGTATCTCATCTCATGTCATTCATATCACATTAATTGGATTCGAAAATAATGCTTTTCTGAGGAATTTCCAAAGCCTAGATGACAAATGGCACCTCTATTTTATTACCAAAATAAGTATAAAATGAGCAATAAATACACTCTAGATCACTGTAGTGCCTCCAGGATACACAGATAACTTCATCTGGATCATACTACAACTCTTACTTTGGGAAGAGAGGCCAAACTGTTTTTATGGAGATTTATTTCACTGTTATTATAAGCATATAATAGCCAATTATTATACTATAGATCATTTTAGTTCCACAAAACTTGTAGCACACATAGATAATCTCATCTAGTTCAGACTACAACTCTTACTCTGGGAAAATGTGCTAAACTCTATTTTTTTCTGATTTTTCACTGTTATTATAAGCATATAAAAGCCAATAATTACTTATGACTTCGATTTATTTTGTCATTTTGTATAACCAAGTATAAACAAAAAGAAATTTCGTTTAGATCAGCTCTAGAGAATTTCATATTTTAAACTGCAGCTTTGAAAACAGTAATACATTAAAAAAAATAGTAATATAAACATATGACTGTATATCTACAGTTCTAACATTCTTTTTTTTTCTTACTTTGGCAAGAGAGGCCAAACTGTATTTTTGGAGATTTATTCATTGTTATTATAAGCATATAATAGCCAATAATTACACTATAGATCACTGTAGTTCCGCAAAACTTGTAGCAGACATAGATAACATCATCTAGTTCAGACTACAACTCTTACTTTTGGAATATGTGCTAAACTCTATTTTCTGAGATTTCTTAATTGTTTTTATAAGTAAGCCAGGTGAGCAATCTCTGCAACTGGAAGGACTCACCTTGGGTTTGTGAAAACTGCTAAATTGTAGCTTCATATGTAGAGCTTTTCCTTGGGTGGAATAAATGTTACTCCAGTACTGAAATCATACGGTTTATCATGCTCTAAGCTGAAATGTTGAATGATGTGAAAAGACGAGACAAGACAAAATACAATTATTCTCTAAGTTGTTCTTTCTTTCACATAGTGAGCTTTGCAATATAAATGAGTCTGTTGGTGAATGGACAATATAAATAGGCTCTGCCTTGCCTTGTTGGAAACGCATGGTTATGACCTGTTCTCAGCTCAGGAACTAGGACCCGTATGATATCTGGTTGTTCAATAGGTTTGCCTTAATAAACGATTTAGATATGACTTATCAATATATTCCTGCAGAAAGGTCTGATGTTGCAAGGGAAGGTTATGAAAAGTGTTTGGAGCATGCTCTGGTTCTGATGCCAGTTTGTTTCAGCCTTTATCCAGTCTCATGTAGAAGGGCTGGTCATGTCACAGGTTATTAGCATTACAACAAGGACAGTTAGCAAGGTAGAGTGAATACACAAACTTGTAGAGGGGAGGGGGGCTTGCAGGAAAAGTGGAATTCTCCAGGATTTCTAGTGCTAATGCACTTTGCTCATGGCAGGAGAAACAGACAGTAAAAACCGGACGTACTTCTTCCTCATAACACGCTTTGCATGTGTAGTCAACCTGCTAGCGGCAGGGATGCGACAACTGTAATATAAATTATTTTACAACGATTGGATCTGCGCTCTCTCCAGTTCAGCCAGGCCGGCGTATTATAGAGCATACCCACTTTTACGCCGCTGACAAGCGGCTATAACTTGAGAGAGGCGGTGTGTGCAAATTTGGAAAGCACAGAGGATGCTCATTGCTCACTTTACTTGGTCAGTCTACTCTACTCATCTTGCAGCAATACACCGTGCACAAACTAACACAGAACCTAGTTACCGGACCAGATTACCGGACCAGATGTTTACTTTTTCTGGAATCGGGAGTAGTAGTGTTTTTCTGAAGCAGCGCTTGGTTACTTGCAGAAGGGCACATCAGTGCAGTGAAGGCAGAGTGAGGGAGGGCACGTTAAAAAAAGAAGAGCAACAGAATACAGTGAAATTACAAACGTAGCTCACTGTTGAGTTGTTCTATCTTCAGAAGACTCTAAGGGTACCCCTTGTGGTCCTTGAGGGCCCCTTGGTGCCCGCGGGCACCATGTTGGTGACCCCTGATCTAAATTATTATTATTTTGGGCATGCACACACACACAAACACACACATGCACATAGATACAAGCACACAATAAATAAAAAAAAGGCAAAAGGGAACTTTGGGTATAAAGGAGCTTAGCAGCAGGTGCTCAAGCACCCTCAGCCCCCCCCTCTGCACGTCCCAGCCCCTGATCACACCGCTCCAGGTATTACTGTTATTTTCCACATGGGAATTAAGATTCCCGAGTAAAATGATAAAATCCCTAAAGGGGTGCTTTCCAAAAACCCCTCACAGAGATACAAAGCAGGTCTGGCACTTCTTCCCACCTCTTTGCCTCTGAAAACAGAGACCTCCACCCTATCTGAAGGTGCAGTGGTGCAATGTCTTCATTTATTGCTCCATGGTAAAAATCACTACAAAAAACAGGCACTTTGTCATACATTTACCATAAGCAAAGGGGAGCAGGAAGAAAATCAGACCATGTTTTGTCTGCCCCAGTTGAAAAACTGAATAACCTTTGCAAAGCTGATTACAGTAGAAACAAAGCAATGAAATAACAAACATCTGTGTTCAATTAAAGTAATAGACATATTTTTCTGAAACTATCAATTCTTAATAGAATTTGTTTACACATATATATGAATTGACACAAGGAGGGGATCATTTTTTTTCTTTTTTTTTTTATTATTGTTTTTTTTTGTGTCTTTTTTTAATGTGCATATTAAAAGCTGTTGCCTTTATTTAGGCCAGAAAACACGTTCAACCTGGTGGCCTGTGTTTGTCTAGTAGCCTCTGTAGGGAGGAAATCTTCTGTTTGCCTGCAGGCCTCTGGTCGGATGGTGGTTTCCATGTGTGGGGGGGCCTTGGTCCATGTACAGTCCTGCGTCTCGATGGTGGCTTGTATGCAGATGATGGCCACCATTTATGTAGACGCCTGGGTTTGGGTTGAAGCCTCCGTTTGGATTCTGTCTCCTGTTTTCATGGTGGGGGCCTCTAACTGTGGAACCACATCTGTTTCTTTGGGGCCTGTTTTGCATGGGTGCCTCTTTTTGACTGGAAGCTTCAGTTTTCATGGACTCCTCTGTTTGTGAGGAAGCTTCATGATGTTCTTTATTCAAAGGAATTTTCAACTCCGCTGTCAATTGTGAGACTTGATTCTTCAGAGATTTGATCAGTTCCTCCTGTTCCTTGAGTCTGGAGTCATTTTCAGTTTTAGTCTTTAGCTTTTCCTCATATTTGAGCCTCAGCTCTCGTTCTTCTACAAAAGCCTCTGCCAGCCTCGCTTCTCTACTGGCGTATTTCTCAGCCTGCCTCTTCAGGAAGGCGAGCTCATGCAGGACACTGACGCACACTGTAACGGTGGGAATGCGTGGTAACTTTGACGCACGTGTAGGCTGGGTTACAGTGAATGTTTCCTGCTTGTCCTCTTTCTCTTCACTTTTGAGTCTCATGCTACGTTCACTTTCTAAACTTTTTTCCAGTTCTGCGATTTGTTTCATCTGAGTTTTGCAGTCAACCTGAAACTGGATTCTTTGTTCTCTCTCCTCATGCAGATCACATGTTCTCTCGTGCAGCTCTGTTTTTAGAGCAGTAACCTGCTGAGTGAGATCGTTGATATGTTTGATAGCCTCTTCGATGCACATCGAGCGACGTATCATCGTAACCGCTGATGCATGGCGTGGCATCCTGTTGCTTTGATAGAACTTGGGGCGGTCAACATCAGTCTTTCTGTTGGTCCCGGTGTGCCATGGCTTTCTCCTGTTTTTATCTGTTATGGAAGACACATAATGAACTGGGTTATCAAAATGTGGCCAATCTGAATGTTTGTATTGACTAGGGTTGTCAAAAGTATCGATACTCAAGAAAGTATCGATACTGAAAAGTTGTATCTGGATACAATTTTCATTTTCAAAAGTATGGATACAGTGCTACCACCAGTGGCACCTAAGCAGTCATTCATCTAAAGTGCAGAATAGAGGAAAATGCACTTTCTGAACACTGTGTGATTGAATAATTTTGTGCACTTTTCGGTTTCAGACTTTTTTCTGTAACAGGTGCAGCTGCTGAGAAGGATTTTTGTCTTTTAACCGGTTTGGCTAGTGTCATTGTTGTGTGTGTAAAGCCAGTGATGGGCAGTAGCGCCGCTACATGTAGCGAAGCTATTAGTTTAACTACATTTTCCAGTAGCTTGACCGTAGCGTTGCTGCTTTATTTATCAAGTAACTTTCCAGTAGTGACGTTATTGCTTTGATCAAGTAGCGACGTAGCGTCCACAAACGCTACAAAATCCAGGGCATAACTAAGAGATGAAACTAGGTTTTCTATTTTTGAAACAACAATCGGAGTTATTCGTTGGACATTCACGCATGAGCCTCTATTGTGCCTCTCCTGTCTGTATCTACGAAACATGCGCATGCGCACTGTAGTGGAACTAAAAGAATGACACACACACGCACACACACAGAGCCACACACACAGGATGGAGGAGGAGACAGGAGCAGAGCGCCTTATCTTCAGAGATTTTGAAACTTGTTGAATCATCTGATAAAAAGCATGTGTTCAAATTTCGGTTCTTGGCCATAGAGAGCTCATGTGGCCAAGACTAGCCCTTTGTTTTACAGAGCCAAACACTCATTAAAACAGTCAACTGCAGTCAATTTTTTGAAATAAAAATGAGAAAAATATATCAGCTTTAACTTTATTAGCGGCTTTAATTTCCAGATAGTTCAATCTGATGAGTGCCGCTAAGATATTCTCATTAGAGAGCAGTAGTGAAACTTAGATATTGTATTTTCATGGCCTAATTTACCAGACAGGATGTTTACATAAATCTGTTTTAAGGCTTATTTGCACAGATAAGATTTTTTAGGTATGGAGGAACAGCTCTCCCATATATATTTATATAAAAATAAATACATAAATAAATACATGCTCAATAAATAAATAAGCATTCAATTAATTACCCCCCAAAATACAATGAATAAATATGTAGGTAGAAATTAAATTATACAGTGAGACATAAATGTATATATATCTCTTAATTAGCTTCTTTATTTTTTTCACCTTTTTTGTAAACAGTTTCATTTGTTACTTGAATCGACTGTTTAATTGAGGTCTGAAGAAGTTTTCTCTAAGTGAGACCGTAAAGAAATAAGATGCCTCTTGTAGGGTTTTGTTTTCCCTAGAGATGTCCATTGAATGCAAACTCACAGCCATGTCTCCATGTGTAGAACACTACACAGTACCTTTCAATGCTTATGCATTCCCACTTATTGTTGTTCACTTTTTATTTTTCTGACTCTAACTAGTCCCGCAGTTTTCAACCGATTTCAACAATTTTGGTATCAAAACGTTCAGCTTGTTCAGTAGAATTATGCTCTGTCTTTTGGTAAAGATATTTTTTGTAGTTTTCGCAATATTCAGCTTTTTCTGCGTTTTTTTTTTTTTGTCCCATTGAAATGCATGTAGAATTCTTAGATTTCAGCAAAATTCAGCTAAATCTTCATCATCTTTGACCTTTAACTACTTCAGCATACTTTCAGCTAGAAACACCATTCAACTTTTAAAAGGTTTCCGTATCTTTCTGCTATTACTGTTTAACTCGGCTTTTTGCTAACTTTTACAGTTTCGCTTCAGTGAAGTTTCAAACTTTTAAAGAAAATTTTAAGATTTTCAGATTTATAATGGAAGTCTAGGGACGGAATTCTTCAACTGCTAGAGTGCGTGCTCTAGCTTTTGAGCTGTTCTGATTTTTCCGAACAAATTGTTCTCACTCACTCATTTTTCACTCAATTGAAATAAATTATACATGAAAACTCAGGGATTTTTGTCAGGATTCAGGAAATGTAACCCTCATTTGTGTGGCATTTACAGTCCACACTTCCCCAATAGAAATCCAATGAGAGATTTTCCAAAAATCACAGACAAAATCCAAAACGATACATATTTTCGTATCGCTCCCATTTCTAAACTGTTTGATGTACAAACATGAAACTTGGTATAGAACATCTTCAGAACCTTCTAGCACTCACATTGAAGAAATTTTTTCACTATCATTTATTGTTTAGCTGTTTAGCTGACTTGTTCGGGCATAGGAAAACGTTGATTCTGCGAAAAATCCTCATACTCAGAAAAAACACATTTTTACATCGTCACCGTGGCCAGATAGTTTTTATTAGAAACATGAAAGTTGGCACAGTCGAAGCTGAGGATGTCTGACGCCAACGGTGAAAGAATTTTTTAAATATCTTTTACGGTTTTGGCTCACCGCTTGTTTGTTCGGAGGAGAAGTTTTGCTTTTGAAAGTTCTGCTCTACCATTGAGCTGCATGTTATTCAATGAGACCAGCAAGTGTGACAAGCCTTTTCATTTCTCCTTCCCATTAAGGTTGTGAATAAGCTACAGCCATGAAAGTTACCCCAATTGGAGACAAAGGATAGCTGTCGCTTAGACTGGAATAATTTTTTAGATACCATTTACGGTTTGTCTTCAGCACTCGTTTGTTCGGAGCTGATTTTCCCATTCAAAAAAGCCTGAGAGGAAAGGAACAAAAGTGAAGCGCGTTTCTCTCTTTCACAGACAGGCTCGTTAAGCGTTGTCAAGGTAACCGAGCTTCAAAGGGATTTTACCTCTGCCACTTTAAACAGCACATTTTAATCTAATGGAGGGAGACAGCACTGATTTAACATTTGGAGATGGATACAATATGACTACTGGCCATGACCCTTCCCTTCACATGCAACCCTGATAGACTTTTAAAATAAGACTCCTGGGACCCTTCAAAATAAAAGCCCCTACATTAAACTCATATTTTTTCCCAGCATATGGCTCAACATTATGACCCAAACTCAACCACTTTTTTTTTTTTAAATTAGACTCTAGGGGGCTTTTCAAAACACACCCCACAGCAAATTTCAAAATAAAAGCCTCCCATTTCCACTTCATCTACTGCCCTAATAACAGGGGAACAAGAGTGATTCAATGATTGGAAAGTCATCAAGTATCACTGCTGGGTCTGACCCTTTTCTCAACACACAACCCTGCTAGACTTTCAAAATAAGACTCCAGTGACCCTACACAATAAAAGCCTCTATATTATACTTGCGTATTAATTGATGCAAATGGCTCAGCATTATGACCCAAACTCTACCAGCTTGTTTCTATTAGACTCTAGGGACCTTTTCAAAACATACCCTGGAGCGAATTTCACAATAAAAGTCTCCCATTTACACTCTAATACAGCATCTATTCACCCAATAACACGGAAAACCAGTGAGTTCATATTTAGAAATGGATTCTATATCACTGCTGGGCATGACCCTTCCCTTGACACACATCCATGATAGACTTTCGAAATAAGACTAAAGGGACTCTACAAAATAAAAGCCTCTTCCTTACACACACTCATTCATTGTGCCGTATGGCTCGTAGCTATGACCCAAACTCAACCAATTTCTTCAAATTACACTACCAAGGCCTGTTGACCACACACCTCAGTGCACATTTCTTAATCAGGTTCAAAGATTTACACTGTAATAAAGCATCTGCTAATCTCGTAACATGCAGCCTAAGCCTGCCCACGGTGCTGTCATCAACACAGCGGTTTGTAACATGCAGGTTAGATTTTTTGATAAATTCAGCTCCTTAAGTGGTATTAGCTCTCTTTCTATAAGCTTCTCTCTCTGTCCTTCCTCTGCTTGTCATGGTTGGTCTTGCACATAGGTTTGTAGATTTTCAATCCTCTAAGGATGACACTGTTTTCTTTATGCTGATCAACCGACACATTTTAAATCCTTTCAAATTGTTTTGCCAAGTCTTGACATTTCCACATAGGATTGTAAAATTTTTGATACTTATTCAATACCATCTTCCTCAACATTTTACTTCCCATCCTTGAGCTACTCATATTTTCTTCAACCAGATAAGATTCAATTTTTTCTTTGTAATTTCTTTTTTGATTCAGCTAATTTAATACTTTTCAGCCTATGCTGTGAACTTTGGCTCTAATTCTGCTCTACCAGCCAAGGAAGAAACACTTAATTTTAATTTTATAAGTTTTTTTTATCAAGCTTGCTTAATATTGTGCACAGCATACAACCTCAAAATAGTGTTTATTGTATTTATTTATCTATTTATTGTATTTTGTTTATTAATGAGAACATTTCTGTTGAATTTTGGAGTCTTTGTTTTTATCCTTGTGGTATTGAAAATGACATCGAGTATCGAGTATTTTACTTAGTATCGGTATTGAGTTGACAACCCTAGTATTGACCCATAAAACACTTACCATGATGGTGTGAGTACGGTGCCTCAGAAGAAAGACCCGAACTGGGCTGAGTCTTTGGTTCTTCTAACCTCGGAGATGGCTGACATGCTTGCTGGACCTCGTCTGAGTCGAGAGGCGTAGAGTCAGCAGTGAGAGATGAATTCAGCTGAACCTCCGCTAAGGGGGGAGCCTCAATGGTAGCAGAAGAAACCGCTTCCCCTTGGATCTCTGGACCATCTTCTGCTTTGCTGAGATGCAGCTCGCTGGAGACAGAGCTGTCATCTTCAGCTGGGAAAACAATGGCATCATAGTCGACCTTGATGGGGAGGTCCACCATGTCTTCCCATGAAAGTTTAGCTGGAGAGGTTTCGTTTCCAAAAACAATCTGTTTTTGCTCCATGGCTAACTTTCTATCAATCAGAATATCTACCTAAAAGACGTGTGATATCTGAGAACGATGTCTGGCTGGTTTCGCTAAGATTCGAACGTGCTTCTCAAAAGTGATCTGTCTCGAAGAAGGTCTGGAACAGATAAGAACACTGGGTGGGTTTATGCTCAGATCCCTTCCAAAGTCTGTGATGTCATCAGCAGTCTTTTTGTGACATCACATGCCAGGTGTTGTCGAACATTCTAATCCCAACTGCTGAACACGGAATGCATTTTTTAAAATAGTTCAGCTGTTTTTTAAACAATAACTTTCTTCTTTGTTCAATTTGGGTTATTTTTGGTTTTCTTTTACTGATCAGATAAAAAGTTATTCAAAGAAAAATATATGCTTTGAAATGTAATTGTCCTTGAATACTTTTTAAGATTTCTCATAGTTTTTTATTTCAGTTTTACAATCAAATACAGACATTTAGAAACAGTATTTAACTAAAGTATTACTGTCTTTAAAGACCTCATTACCTACCTTATACCACCCAAGAAGATTCAACACATGCTGGTAGCGATGTTGCTAGGCAACATAAGGTGGATCAGGTATAGTTTCCGTACTACATTTACTGCAACAGTAGCTTGCTAAGCCCAACAGCTGTGGGCTTTTTGAATTTGGGTGAGACTGAGGCCAGTTTGTAATGATTCCTGAAGCAACCTGCACCAGAGTCCAATAGGAAGGGGACCAAGACCATTTCAGCAAGTAAGACTCGATCCAGTTATTTGGTCTGGACCAGATTTTGCTGGGGGGAAACAAACTCTGGTCGATTTAGCTTAATAGGGCTTATTAGTGCTTTTTATAAAGCTATGTGCCACAGAAAGTGATTTAGAAGAAATCAGCTGATTATAACAGACTCTTTCCCTTCCTACCCACCAATAAAGAACATATTCAACAACAACAAAAACAAACAGACTATAACATCGGCGTCGCCAGACCCCATTTACTGGGGCACGTGCCCCAGTATAAATGAGCTGTGCCCCAGTATAAATCTCAAGAATATTTGCAACAGTGATACATTTTTTTAATGCATCATTTTAGATAATTCCAACGGGAGGAGACGTATATTTCTATTTAAATGCACAGCAAGTGTGTTGGTAACTCCAAATTGAGGATGTATTAGCGCCCCCACGTCAGCGCATGTCACTGCATGAACTGCAGGTAAATTAACACGCTGCTCTCATCTGAGTTGGATGGGACACTGTGCGGCCGCGACGCATTTTTAGTTCTGGTAACGTTTCTTACCTGTCAGTTTTATTATTTTCCCAGTGAAACCACATGATTTATAGGCTACTAACTGAAAATTACTGCATTGGAAGCAGTAAAACAAGATGAGAGAGAGGGAGGTAAGGTCCCGTGATGAATTAGTGATTTAAACTAAGCAGTTACATTAGGAACGTTATAAGCAATATGATTGATATTTACATAATTATAGATTTACGTTTTTTAATGTTTGCTGTAGAGAATAAGAATGAAGGTGCTGGAGTAGGAAAGGGAGGAGGAGGCGAGACTGACAGGCAAGAGACAGGAGAGAGACAGGAGAGACAGGACCATGAAGGTGATGAGGGAGCAACAACCAGCTTCCACAAACAAGAAGGGGACATTAGTGACTTAGGGGGAAACATGATGGTCCTAAACAAGGGAAGTTGTCCCACTATCCCCAGGAAAAAAATTGGAGTAAAAAAACGTATATTTAATTCAAAATGGTTTGAAAGCTTTTACTGGTTGAAAAAGAAATCCTTGTCATCAAGGATATGCAGTGTGCTTGATAACATCATGTTCCCCACACTATCGCAGATCATCCAGATCTCCTCACCATCCCATTCTAGAGCTGGAGTTGTGAAAGGTCATTCAGTGTGTTGAGAAGCTCCACACTTGGCTGAGGTGCACAATGGTACAAGACAGGCTCCATCATCCTGCTATTTTATCAGTTGAAAAGGAAGAACTTTCTAAGCTGAGTCACAGTCTAGTGATTGACCGCTTTGCAACAATGAAAAATAGGAGGGACACTTTAATGCTCAAAAAATAAAAATAAAACTTAGTTCAGGTTGAGTTAAAATTTCCCCCGATCTAAAACTCTGAAACCTAGGAATTAATGATTACTTCAGAATGTGTATAAGGAAACTTTTTATTTTTAAAGTTGGTGTTGTCTTATTTTTTATAGCTGCAATGTTGAAAATGTTCATGTTTGTTAAAACAAATATGCTCTTACACTCATTAATATCTCAACTGGTAATTTTGGTAGGAATGTATCAGGGTGGGGCAGTGTGCTCGTCTGTATTTGTGTATGGCGGGAGGGGCATATGCGGTAGGGGGCCTGTGCCCCAGTAAAGCTTTGTGCCTAGCAACGCCTCTGGACCATAAATAGATTTATGGAGGAAGAAGACAGAAGAGATCTTTAAACAGATTCAGAGGATAGCTATCATTTTTTTCTTTCTTGTTTGAGAAAATACTCAAGCATAATATCAAACATAGAGGATTTTTTAAAATGTCAATGCCCATAACAGAACATTCTAGAATAAGTACGGAAACATCTTTTTAATATGTAGTCCCTCAGGTTATCCTAAAAGATTCAACAAATATAATAAAAATACATAGAATTGCAGGCTCTTTTCTTTTTAGAATTATAACTGAAAGTTTATTTATTTCAATAACTCAGTTCAATAATGCTCACTTTAGTACAGCTCAATGCTGCAAAGCTGCCTCTCTGACAATCAATCTCACACATCTGCGACTCAGCACCTGTCTCTTACCTTAATACCTTTCCTGTCATAAGGCCCCTCTAGAAGTAGTGTTATTCTTCTACCTCCTATTAAGTGAGATCACATTGTACGATGTATTTCTAATATGTTTCACATGAAACACTTACTGTACCTACTATTCTCACCAAACTGTGATAACTGTGATTAAATTCAGTGTAAACAAATGCCATATGTTGCCACCCCTCAAAAATTCCTGCCCCCCTCGCCACCCCATAAATATTTTTCTAGATCCGCCCCTGGTTATTTGGCAGATTCATTTACAAAAATACTGATTTTTTAAAATAACATTAATTCCAAAGATTTTGACCGAGGTACGGCTGATTTACTTGTTGTGGCCCCACTTAAAAAACAAATTAAAACGACTTTATTCCCACTGATCACAGCAAATATAGCTGCAGGGCAAAGAAAAGATAGAGCAGGGAGCCTGAAAACCTTAAACCACTGATCACTTGCATGCAAACCATTCCATGTAGCACAGCTGAGTGTAAAAGAGGGTTCAGCTTAATGAACAATATCTGCACAGATAAAAGATCTTCTCTGTTGTTGTCAAATAAAAGTCATCTCATGATAATCAGTATAAATGGGCCTCCTGTTAATCTTCTTGAACCTAGAAAGTATGTGACAACATGGTTAAGAAACCACCGCTCTGCAACAGAAACAAGAAGACAAGTGAAACATAAGGAGCCTCAAAACAAACATGTCTGGAACATTTTATAGACACAGTTTTAACCTGCATAGTACTTCTGTACTTACATGTACTACCTGATACTTAAGCATGTTTTGCTGTACCGTTTTATATATTCTACGTCTTTTCAATACAAAGCCGACTGTAGTACAGTTTGTTGTTCATTGATTCAAATGTAAGCAACAGAGAAATGAAGCAATGTCAAATATGCTTAAAAAAAAAAAAAATGGTCAATTACATTGCACTTACTGGCGTGCTTATTTCTAAGCACAGAACAGGGGTAGGATTTAATAAGTTTTATTACTTCTTCCTACTCTTTTTCGAACATGATGGTATGTACATATGTTTTTTTCTTTTTCTTCTTTTTTGTTTTGTTTTGTTTTGTTATGACTTTATTAATTTACTTATATTTGCTTTTTATTAAGCGTTCGAAATAAATGAAAAAAAAAGCACAGTATACCCGCTACAATAAAGTAAACTACACCACTGGGTAGGGGGTATAACTTTAGCCCCTTAAAACGAGGAATTCTAAATGTTGAACTGAAGAAGAAGAAGAGCCAAAGACAATTTTCCAGTAAACATGGAGGTTTGGGATTTAGCAGAGCTGCTTGCAGTATTTTTTTTTTTTTATGCCACTGATGTTGGCGTTCTGAGTTCTCCTGATTCTCCCTGAGAACAGCAGGTAGGTGAGACGGTATTTGTAACTCAGAAATGAGCGGCAGCAAATCAGTGCGAGAACATCAGCAGATAGAGCACCAGAAACCACGGGCACGCAGAAGAAGAACTAGCACTCATGTTTGTAATATATCAGGGCCTGTGGGGCTATATATGTTTGTAGCATGTTAAACATGAGTGTCTGTATGAAGTAAAGCTGTTCATAGCAGTATTTATTGCGGATGTGGACATTTGGCAGAATATTGACGCCATAGAGCTGGTTGGTTTCTGTGCTGGAGGTAGGAGACAAAGGAGTCGTTCTATGGCTGAATAAAAAGACTGTTATAAAATCCACCTATAAAACCGCTTAAGTTCCTTTGTTCACATAGTTATTTTGTCTGTTGTTGTGCCATAAACCATGATAATAGTTTTGGACATTGAGAACCAATGTCCATGTTTCATCTTAACATGATTACTGGAGAAGAGAAAACAGTTTTGCTCATAAAACAGCTGTGAGACCTCTCTTCTCTGCTCTGTAACCCCCTATCAGCCAACTGGCTGTTTAAAACCCCTCCCACATACACTATATTGCCAAAAGTATTTGCTCACCCATCCAAATTATTGGAATCAGGTGTTCCAATCACTTCCATGGCCACAGGTGTATAAATTCAAGCACCTAGGCATGCAGACTGTTTTTACAAACATTTGTGAAAGAATGGGTCGCTCTCAGGAGCTCAGTGAATTCCAGCGTGGAACTGTGATAGGATGCCACCTGTGCAACAAATCCAGTCGTGAAATTTCCTCGCTCCTAAATATTCCACAGTCAACTGTCAGCTGTATTATAAGAAAATGGAAGTGTTTGGGAACGACAGCAACTCAGCCACGAAGTGGTAGGCCACGTAAACTGACGGAGCGGGGTCAGCGGATGCTGAAGCGCATAGTGCGAAGAGGTCGCCAACTTTCTGCAGAGTCAATCACTACAGACCTCCAAACTTCATGTGGCCTTCAGATTAGCTCAAGAACAGTGCGCAGAGAGCTTCATGGAATGGGTTTCCATGGTCGAGCAGCTGCATCCAAGCCATACATAACCAAGTGCAATGCAAAGCGTCGGATGCGGTGGTGTAAAGCACGCCGCCACTGGACTCTAGAGCAGTGGAGACGCGTTCTCTGGAGTGACGAATCGCGCTTCTCCATCTGGCAATCTGATGGACGGGTCTGGGTTTGGCGGTTGCCAGGAGAACGGTACTTGTCTGACTGCATTGTGCCAAGTGTAAAGTTTGGTGGAGGGGGGATTATGGTGTGGGGTTGTTTTTCAGGAGCTGGGCTTGGCCCCTTAGTTCCAGTGAAAGGAACTCTGAATGCTTCAGCATACCAAGACATTTTGGACAATTCCATGCTCCCAACTTTGTGGGAACAGTTTGGAGCTGGCCCCTTCCTCTTCCAACATGACTGTGCACCAGTGCACAAAGCAAGGTCCATAAAGACATGGATGACAGAGTCTGGTGTGGATGAACTTGACTGGCCTGCACAGAGTCCTGACCTCAACCCGATAGAACACCTTTGGGATGAATTAGAGCGGAGACTGAGAGCCAGGCCTTCTCGTCCAACATCAGTGTGCGACCTCACAAATGCGCTTCTGGAAGAATGGTCAAAAATTCCCATAAACACACTCCTAAACCTTGTGGACAGCCTTCCCAGAAGAGTTGAAGCTGTTCTAGCTGCAAAGGGTGGACCGACGTCATATTGAACCCTATGGATTAGGAACGGGATGTCACTTAAGCTCATATGTGAGTCAAGGCAGGTGAGCAAATACTTTTGGCAATATAGTGTAGGTGTGCCTTGGCCCCCCAGAGGATTTCTCTCTCTTTTCCATGAAGCTGCCTGGGGGTTCACAACGGAAGAGGCAACAGCCATGGAGACCCAGGCTGAAGGCCCAGATCTCCAGAATGAACAATGAAAAGTTATGATGATTGACATTCCATAACCAAACTGCTGCAAAACAGGCCGATTGCAAAACATTGCTCTGAGTTTCAGAACTTACAGAGCTGGACCTCAGGTGAAAGCCTTTTCCTAGGTATGAGCCGCATGGGACAAAGGGACAACCCCCCCACCCCCACCCCCTCCCTCCTTTGCTGTGAACCTGCCCACTGAGCTGCAGCTGGAGGAAACTCAAACCTTCCAAAATGGACATGGACAGAGGTGTGCAGGTCTGGTACAGTTAGGGACAGAACATACAATATGTCATTTGATGATTTTGATCATTTCATGTGTTCACTGATGAGAGAAGACAAAGCTAACTTTATTTCACTAAACACGGATATAACATTAGTGTTCATGTGTTCCTCAGATGCTCATTTCATTTCCATTACCAAGTCTGACCAAGAGTCATTTAGTGGAATCCTGATGTCTATTCACTGCTAGCTATTTC
This sequence comes from Cyprinodon diabolis, assembly GCA_030533445.1. Lineage (NCBI taxonomy): Eukaryota > Metazoa > Chordata > Actinopteri > Cyprinodontiformes > Cyprinodontidae > Cyprinodon > Cyprinodon diabolis. Next base: position 48,125,648 of record CM060084.1, on the reverse strand, counting down.
AAAGAGGATAAAGAATCATTTAGCTAAAGGTTATTGGTTCTTGATTAAGCAAATCATTCAATAAAACATTATTTGGCCAAACAATGTTTTATTCACCTCATGGATTTGCATTGTGAATTGGTGTGAAAACATTCCAAGTTATCTAAATTAGCAAAAAGCTAATTTGATCAAATTCTTCCAGATAAACTTTGGTTTTCAAACCCAAAATCCACCTTAAACTGTAATATGGTTTTCAACCATGTTCCCCCTTCCTCTTTGTACATAGTAGTTAGTTTAGTTTAGTTGAGTTTTACTAGTTTCAGTTGAGAGTGTTAAACTGAAATATGTTTGACTTGGAGCTGAATGATTTTTGTTAATAAAATCTTATATTTTGAACAGTTGTGGTGAATTTATTCCATGTATGTGCAGAAAAAACTGTTTGACCATGATTAGAGCTCGAATCACTCTTTCATTTATTGTTCTAACGCACAGCTAGTAGGACTGTGTGTTATAAACAGTATATAACAGCTGAAATAATATCTGATTAAATAAGATATTTACCATCCCTACCAGTCTTATAGAATAATTATACGTGATGAAACTTAATCACCTTTTTAGAGGTGGAGAGGTTGTTTGGTTTCTCCAGTATAAAGATCAGAGCATTCCTCACTGCACTGAACTGCAGACACCACTCCGTTCAGATTGGGTCTGCAGGTTTGGTCTTTAGGATGCACTAGTCTCTGTTTGGTTTGAAATGTTCTGGGATTTTGTGTTTGGAGAAAATCCTGTTGAGTTTTTCAGGGACTCCAGCAACATACGGGATGGAGATGTTTTTGCGTTTGATCTTCTCACCGTTAGGTTCTGCTGCGTGTTTTTTGGATTTCCTTGCTGATTTGACAAACGCTGTTTGGGTATCCACAGGTTTGGAGAGCATCTTTAATGTGTGTTTGTTCTTAGCAGGGACATGCTCTTTTAATCCTTATGTATTATTTCCAAGTTGTATAAAACAATCCAACAACCCTCTGAAAGCCACACATGCTGAAGGGCTTGATGTTTTTGTCTTCTTTCAACCACCCACAACACGCATTACTTAAAAGAATGCATGAATTTCCCTAAACCCGACCCTTTACTCTGGGAACTAAAGATGTTTATTGAAAGGCAAACAATTGGCAACAGAACGGCACAACAGCAATCTGAGCTGATGAATAAACGCTCTGAACTTTCCTGCCGTTCTGTCAGCTCAGGTCAGTAACTGCACAGCAATTTCCCTGTGACGACAGGAAAGAGCCTCAGCGGGGAGACAGGACCTAATTGCACCTGTTTACAGCCCGACGCGCTTTGCTTCGGTACCTGCAGCTATATTTGTCAGCTAAGGAGACGGACAGATGCAGGTGTGCTGCCATGGTAACAAGACAAACTATGAAACCGTACAATTACCCCCACTTGTGTAGAAAGTGTTTGTGCATTTATCGAGCCCCAGACCTTATTGCTGCCACTCTAAACGTTTAGAGGAATGAACTCTTTCTACAATGACTCATAAGATCACACATCCCAATGGAGATACAGATAAGATCGAACTTAATGATGCATCGGAGCATTTCCTCAGATTTGCTTTTTAAATCACAGCAAAGAGAGACTGGCTCTGAAACACATGACATCAAAACTAAAAACACTGTCTCTAACTTCTGCATGTATCTTAGTTTCTTTAATTTATGGCATTAACAAAGGACAAATTCCAATAAATAAGGCAGAGGGAGTACAATTGAGGACATGTTTGAAAAAACAGTTATGACAGTTTCTAACAAAGCAAAGAAAAATCCACGTCATTTCTAAGAATCCATGCAACGCAGCGCTGCAGAGGTTAGCAAAGAGATCATTCTAGATGTTTGACAACATCCAGGATTTCCATTATGATTGTTCCATCCCACCATCACTTTGCATTTATCTGCATTAATTTGATATTTTTCTTAATTATGTGTATTAATACAGCATGCATTCACAAAAACGTCTGAAGAATCTGCACTGCAATAATTCAATCACTTTGTACAGTCAGATGGTTCAAATGTTTCTAAGGAAAACCAGCTGATATCATCCAGTCATTGATTTTGCAGGATTTTCTCCTGGATGAGCAGCTAGAGACAGTACTGTAGATAATGACTGTACAGAAACCCCTCACACCGATCAAGCATGCAGCAACAGTGGAGAGTAAAAACTCCCTTTGAACAGGAAGAAAACTCCAGCAGAACCAGGCTCAGTGTGAGCGGCCATCTGCTGAGGCCGACTGGGGTTCAAGGAGACAGAAGCAGATATAGAAAAAGAAGCATAGATACAAAAGGCAACTGTCAACCAGCTCCACAGGCGGCCCCGTCCAGGAAACACACAGCCAGGCAGACGAGCTCCGAGCCAGCTCCCATGTCAGAGGATGAAGAGAGCACATCCAGTTAGTCACAGTCAGAGAAACAGGACTACACTGGAAAACAGGCCAAGCTCAAATATCTAGAAACAAAGGTGTTGATGGCAGCAGCACAGCTGATATTTCTCTCCAGGATGGAGTCACAGCCAAACAGGAACAAAATGGGTCCCTAAGTCCTCCAGCAGTCTAAGCCTATAGCAGCATAACTATAGAGATAGCTCAGGATAACCTGAGCCACTCTAACTATAAGCTTTATCAAAAAGGAAAGTTTTAAGCCTAGCCTTAAAAGTAGACAGAGTGTCTGCCTCACGGACTAAAACTGGTAGTTGGTTCCACGGATGAATGCAGAAACACATTAAAAAGATTGGACAGGCTGTCTGCTGAATTACAAGCGTAAATCACATTGCCGTTTGTTTTTAACACGTTTCCATCTAACCACATCTTTATACACTGTTATGTAGAGAAATCTTAGCTAGGTCAGAATCCAGTGTGAACGAGAACAAACCTTCAGCTACTGAATAAACATTTAGACAATAAATGAATTTAAGCAATAAAACAAATTCCCAATTAGATGTAGCTGTCATCAAATCCTCATTTTGCTGCCGTAGAGGTTTACACATTATGCAGCTGTGCTGTAAATGTTGATGTCTTGTCCTAGCAAAGGATTAGAAATAGAGTGTTTTTGAGTCAATTAGTTCTTTCAAAGTGATGCAGTCTGTGTTTTTATTTAGCTGAAGAAGGAAAAGAAGACCTCCAGCTAAACTGTTGTCAGAATGCTCAAGCTGTCTGCTGGGGGTGCTAATGACCATCGTCAATGTGGAAGAGACTGTTAGGATGACTGACTGAGGGTTTTCAGTTGCTCAGTGAGTTGTTAATGACTCAGCTAGTATCAATGATTTACATAAATTTAAAAACAATCAGAGCCGTAGCTTTAAAAAGATGAACAGTTGACTCGTGCAGCATCAGAAAAGGGAAAGGTGGGAGATAAAGGATACCAGATGCAGGCAGATAAGGAAAGAATGACTAAAGACGATACATGAATGGAGCATCCACAAAACAATGAATAGGAAACTCCAAACAGAGAGAAGACAGATGGTAAAGAATGAAGGTGCAGCGGAAAAAGAAAGAAAAAGGAGGCGCAGGCACAAAAGAGCAGGGAGGAGGGGAAGAAGAGCAAAGAAAGGGAGGTAATGAGGGGAAGAGCGAAGAGAAGAACGACTACTACGCTCATTAAAGAAGAGAAGAGCTCCATTAACCAGCAAACTGTCCGTGTGTGTGCACGTGCTAGCATGCCATGTGTGTTTGCGTCGGGGCACGGCGGTGGCTGCGGGGCAGCTGCCTGTACCTCATAAGTATAATGACGGCACATAAAGGAACTTCATGGCTTTACAGTCTCACAACGACACAGAGAGACAGAGAGAACAGGCAGACGGTCCAGACTGCAGCGGCTCCTAGCTTCTAATTACATATTGATACAGCAAACACCAGGCTGGTCTATGAAGGATGATCATAAAGGAACAACGTGGCCCTGAGAAGCAGTTCCACTTGCTCTACACACCCCCCCCCCCCCCCCCCCGTCTGTGTATAAACAGCAGCTTTATAATGACCCAAAGTTAATGAGCTGTATTGAAATCATAATTTGGATATTACCTTTTATACTGCTGAAGACACATAAAGTAGATTATTAATACTTTATGAGGAATTAAAACAGTCCACGTAACATCTTAATCTCTGGTATCCAGTTACTTTATGTAATCCAAGTTACCTATCTACTCCCTGTGACTTCCTACCTGCAAGATTTCTGTTGCTTTTCTCTGACCCTGGATGAATCTAAACCCATCAAACCCGGACGCTGAAGCCAGAGGGCCTGACCATCAGTGGTTTTCATGATCTTTTCCAGCCAAACAAAGATGTTTATTAGTAGATTCTGTCTTCACAACCAAGCAGGTCCCACTGTCCTCCATGTTCCAGGTGTGTTTCTACTCAAGCACGCCTCATTTAAAAGATTGCATCACTCAGCAGAATAAACTAGAGAAAGTTAACTAAGCTAAGCTACTATGAACACAAAGAAGAAGGAAAAACATGTTGAAAACCATGATTAATGAAATGATGCACTGATATCAAAGTTAGTTATTTCAAATCAATTCAGTTTATTCCTATAGCACCAATTCACAACACGTCATCTTAGGGCACTTTACAGTTCATCCAGTCCATCCATCCACTTTTACTAGTAACTAGTTACCTTTATTGTCGAGTAACTCAATTAGTAACTCCGTTACTTTTTGGGAGAAGTAACTAGTAAGTATAACTAATTACTTTTTCAAAGTAACATGCCCAACACTGCTAACTATAAGCTTTATCAAAAAGGAAAGTTTTAAGCCTAGCCTTAAAAGTAGACAGAGTGTCTGCCTCACGGACTAAAACTGGTAGTTGGTTCCACAGGAGAGGAGCCTGATAACTAAAAGATCTGCCTCCCATTCTACTTTTAGAAATTCTAGGAACCACTAGTAAACCTGCAGATTGAGAGCGAAGTGCTCTGTTAGGAACATAAGGAACAATCAGATCTCTGATATCAGATGGAGCTTGGCCATTTAAGGCTTTATATGTGAGAAGGAGGATTTTAAATTCTATTCTGGATTTAACAGGAAGCCAATGAAGAGAAGCCAGGATAGGAGAGATATGATCTCTCTTTTTAATTTTCATCAGAACTCTGGCTGCAGCATTTTGGATCAGCTGAAGGCTTTTAACTACAGTTTGTGGACTTCCTGATAGTAAACAATTACAATAGTCCAGCCTTGAAGTAACAAATGCATGGACTAGTTTCTCAGCATCACCCCTGGACAGGAGATTTCTAATTTTAGCAATATTCCTCAGATGAAAGAAAACAATAAACAGACAATGCAATTCCAAGAGGTGAATAAAACATTATTTGGCAAAATATTCCAAAAAAGAAAAAAAAAAAAAAACTCCACTGCACTTTGTTTCTAAGCTTAAAGACATTTGCAAACAAAGTCTAGCGTTTTTTTGTTTGTTTTTTTACTTTTTTGGAATGACTAAGACCTGGATGAATGAGAATCTTCACCAGAATTTGGCAAAATAACAGTTCATTGAATGATTTGCTTAATTATAATTTGATAACCTTTAATTAATTGCTTCTTAATCTTCTGATTAAACTAGCAGCTAATAGATGTAAAGACAATGTTTTAAAGGACTCTGGTCATATTTTGTTATTCAAATGTAATACGCATATAAGGGAACATATACACATTTATATTAAATGAGTGCTTGAACCTTTAGTGAAATAAATAATAGCTTAAAACCCGTCACGATGGGGTACCATGTTCTCACTATTAGCTTTTTGTTAGTTTGCTGTACAAAACAGTAAACAACTGAACTGGACAAAAATCATCGAAACTCCAAATTGTTTAGCTGGAAACTCTTTCCCTAAATTTGCCAAAACTGAAACCTTTGTAATCTCAGTTTTCAAAAGGGCTGAAATGTCTCCAGTATTCAGCAGGTTAGTGTATCATTCCTTCAGCAGGAAAGCTGTGTTATTTGTTCAGATGCTCCTCTCCTTCGTTCTCTGGCATCTCAAAGTTTCCTGTAAACTCGGAGAGAAATGTTGCAGAATCTTGTCTAGAAGTTATTCAGCAGATCTACTGCATCCTCCTACGCCAATGATCAAAGATAAAATCAGCATGGACACTGGTCCTGCATGTCCAGAATTAATATCATGGTTAAGGGTTCATAAAAAAACACAAATAAATAAAAACTATTATATGGAGACATCCCAACCTAAATATCAGTTTTTGGGTTCTCACAGCAAATGCCCAATCCACTCTAGGCTTCCATTTGGCCAATCAACTGAATTAATTGTTTGATCGATTGATTACTTTTCTGATCTCACAGTGCAGAATTAATCGTTACATCAGCTCAAATAGTCAAAGAAGAAGTGTCATGATTTTATCAAGAGCTCGGACCCACATGCATAGAGACCAATACAGAGAGACCAGGGGAAAGGTTTAACAGGTTTGTTTAGGAGTTTGTGATGAATCCAGTGCTGCTCTGAACACTGCTCAACCGGAACTGAAAGGTGAGGGGAAGACACTGCGGTTAGTTCAGGCTCAGTAGGAATTTTGAACCTCGAACTTAAAGAGGAGAATTTTGTAGATAACTCACGTATCCAGAGAAGTTGCTGACTCTTAGACTCCAGTCTGTGTGCGGAAGTTTCAGTGTTTGTCTGATTAGGTGGAGTGCGGACGGGGTTTACCCAGAATGCGGTTGTTAGTAGGCGAACGGAGAAGCTGACTGCCACTCAGATTTCCTGCGGTACTTGAATGGGTCGTTGTGGAGACGAATCCCTTACTCAGTGTGAAGCTCAAATGATCTCTTGAGGGAAAGTGGATTTAAACGTCCAGTTTGAATCCTCAACTTAATTTGAAGCTTAGATGATCCTTCCAGCGAGAAAAGATCCGAAACATCCTGTTTGCAGGATGACTTCCTGCCGAGAGGCAAAGACAAAAACAAGATTAAAACTCAGGTTGACAAGAACTCAGTTTGACTCAGCAGAACTCAGCTTGGCTAGAGTACCCTAAACTGGCAAACACTCTGGCATAGAGGTAGTGGCAGTCAGCAGCTTAAGAGCACTCCATTACTGGGGTAACTCACAGAAGGTGTGTAGAGAGGTGGACCAGAACCAGGTGCCTCCTGGTGAAGGAAGGAAGACAAACACAGAAAAAACACACACAGAGACAGGAATCCTGACAACAAGAAGAAGAAAAAGGTGCATGGGATATACAGTGTGTCTACGTAGGACAGCATTTATTTATTTATTTATTTATTTATTCATTTTGCATCTAGCTAGAAGACACAGCTGCCCGTCTTGGGTTATGCATGTTAAGGAGAAGTTGGAAACCCCACCAGCCCTGTAACCCTGATTTCCTGTAACACAACTTCCTGTAACCCTGACTTTCAGTATTTATAAACTCTTATAATTCTTATGTTTTTGTTTTGCACCATAGAAACTTGAGTTAAAAACACTAAAATTCGTTCTGAACATTTTGTCCTACACAGACTCAGTTTGTGTTCCTCAGGACAAACAATATACGGCTGTCAAAATCATTAATAGAGTTAACCAAAAAAGTATTTTTTCCTTTGAGTAAATTACTATTATTTGTAAAGATTAACTAAGTTAAATAGTTATCGAACTCCAAGATGAGGATCAAGTCTACTGAACTTCTTTAAAACTTGCAGAAAGGTCCAAGGCTGAGATCAAACCATGACCATCCAGCAGACAGTTACACTGATAAAAACAACAGAGCTGCTTTCATGGTGTTACAAAGTTCAGACCCAAAATGACACGGCGGTTAGTTCAGGCTCAGTGGGGAATTTGACTCGTGAACTTGGAGAAGAGGATTTGGTTGCCGACTCACGTTTCCAGAGAAGTTGTTGAATCCTTGTCTCCTGTCTGTGTGCCGTGGTTCCAGTGTTTGTCTGATTCGGTGGAGGGTGGAACAGGGTTTACCCAGAATGCGGTTGATTGTTGGTGAACGGAGAAGCTGACTACTACTCAGATTTCCTGCGGTACTTGAATGGGTCGTAGTGGAGAATAATTCCTTTCTCAGGGAGAAGCTCAAACAATCTCTTGGGGAAAGTGAATCCAAACCTCCGGTTTGAATCCCCAGCTCAATTTGAGGCTCAGTTGATCCTTCCAGGGAGAGAAGGTCAGAGAAATCCAGTTTGCAGGATGACTTCCTGCCGAGAGGCAAAGACAAAAACAAAGTTAACTCAGGTTTACAAAAACTCAGTTTGACTCAGCAAAAACGCGGCTTGGCTAGAGTACCCAAAACTGGCAAACACTCTGGCGTCGAGGTAGTGGCAGTCAGCAGCTTGCGAGCACTCCGTTTAACGAGGAAACCATCAGCAGGTGTGTGAGGAGGTGGACCAGAACCAGGCGCCTCCTGGTGGAGGAAGGGAGACAAACACAGAAACACAAACAACAGACAGGAGTCCTGAAAGCTGCTAATTTAATGTGAATCAAAACTAAGATAGAAGTGGAAGGGATCCATTTTGCTGAACTTCGCAAACAAAAAAATAAGAAAATAATATAATGATTGTTTTTATACAGTTAGAAGGAAGTTAAAGTCATTTTGAATTTTGCACTTTTATCTTGTTGGAAGCTGCTCTTGTCCTGCTTGCTGCAGCAGAGCTGCTACTTCCTGCTGCATGCTCATATTGTCAGTGTGGCTCAGAATCTTTGGGTTCATTTTATCAATTATTTTTATATGTTGCATCTGGTACTGTTTGCAACAAAGGTAAGTTTTACTCACTTTCTTCTACTGAATTTACCACTTGGTTTGTAAAAATTAATTTTAAAGACTTTCATGGATTGTTTTTACCATCCACTACGATCATTTCTCAGAGTTAAGTTTCCTTTTGGAATCATTCTGGTGGTTAAATATTCTCATATCTACTGACTTTGAATGAAATACCTTTTTTGTGAGTAATATTTTTGGCTTCTCACACTGCAAAGTAAATATCTTCAGTTTAATTCAGTTTGTGAACTTTTAATTAGTTTTGTTTCCTTTCTGTCTATGTCTCCTCTGCTTTGTCTTAGTATCCATGTCTGCTGCTAAACTTGCCTCAAAGGAACAGCCTGACAGTTTGACTGATGTTTGCCCATCTTATTAAAGAGGAACGCCTCCTATGTCTCATTAAAAGGATTGTTCTTTGGGTCGCTGTTGGATTAATTAGCAGATGTACAATATTGTGAACGCTGCTCCACCCGTCCTCATACAGAGCTTATGCTCTCTTCCCATGTTTACTTTATGATTTATTTGCAAAGATTTAACAATACCAATAGGTTGTGAGAAAAGACAACAGACAATACTGGGATCAGATTTTTAGAGACAATTAAAAATCCCCAGTTATTGGTTTTCAGAAATTAGATTTGACAAACTTTCTGTTAAAATATCTTATGTCCAAACTAATTCATTTCAGGTTGATAAGTTGATGTTTTTTTTTTCTTTTTTAACTTTATTCCCAATGGCATCTAACACTGGATTTGGAATAATCACTCTTCAGGTCAGAATGATCCAGTTCAGGTTTGATATATCAGATCATTTAACACCTTGAATTAGCAATAATCAGATGCAGTCAAGGCTAATTAAAGCTTAAAGAAACTCCTAAATAGCTCCTAATTATAGTGGTGTTAGAAAGCTCTAATAGTTACCCAGCCACATATTCTCAGTGCTTAAAAGCTGCATCTTGCCAGTCACTCTGTCACCATCCATTATTGTAATACTGAATAGCTGAGCCAGGTCTTCCTTCCTTTCTCCTGTCAAAATAATATTGCAGAAAGTCGATAGTCGGTGTAATGCTTCAAATATTGATTTTTCGATACTAATCTGAATTTTTAATCAATGACTGTCCAAAATCAAAGGTTTCTCTTATATATACAAGTTTTTGTTAATATGAAAAAGTTTAGCAGCTAATAAAAAAGTGAAGTAAACAATCTGTACTTAGCTAAATGTAGAGCACTTTATCAGTGTTGTGGTCAAGCCCACCTAACCCGAGACCAAGACTTTTAGGGTCCGAGACCGAGTCAAGACTAAAACCAGCACCAGTATGTGACAATAAAATGTGAAACATGATCAAAATCACTAAAACTGAAAAGACCCACATTCACATAAAAACACCTAGATATTTAACACACAGAACTGGAATAAACATTAACATCTTTATTTAGTACTTCTGCGTAGTAATCACAGAATTTCAAACAATTAATCAAAGTTGATCAAAATTGTATTTTCTCTGCCGTTCATGAACAGTACATACATTTATGTTGTTTTTAAATGTGCTATTTCAAAACAATGTGCAAAATTCTGTAAAATGTGTAAAACTGAAAAAAGCCAATCATTTCTCCTGTTTCTCTCTCATATACAGATTAAAGCTATATTATATAACTTTTCTTAAATAAATCTATATCTGTCACCAAGTTGTGAAATATGTTATGAGACAGATCATTTGTTGAAAAAATAGATTGATCTCCTTCACTGCATTTACCAATGAGACAGGTTATTGCTTGGATTTGAATCCAAGCATCCAATAAAAAGAAGGATCTTAAAGAAATTGATAATATTCTGATGATTAGTGTTATTTCCACAGTTGTGGTCTTGACCGGTCTTGAAATAAAATGCCGAGTCCTCAGTGCCCGAGACCGCGACAAGACCGAGACCAAATGCGGTCAAGTCCGAGACGAGACCAAGACCATCAAAAAATGGTCTCGAGATCGGTCTTGGTCTCAAGACTCGAGTACTACAAAACTGCACTTTATACAAAAACCCAATTACCATTAAAAAACACAGGTAGTAGATCAATTATTTACACTGTTATTTATTCCAAAGAAAGGCCAAGGTTACTTCTGGGTTAGGATTGGGATTCACTCATTGATTACAACCTACTAAGCCTACTGGTACAATCTGGAGCTATTCTACGGGACTGGTAACCCAATAACAAACATCCAAAGTGAGGCTGCAAATAGCTTCTTAGTATTTACGATTTAAAAGAAGACAGAATTAAACTGAGGAGGAACCCATGGAGTGATGAATAGGTCCTACCTACAGTATTACAACTGTTTTTATTCTTCATCTTCACCTCCTGCCAGATGATTTTACCTAAATAGATACATTGATTCACTACCATTCAAGAAATAAATCTGGAATATTATTGTTGTCTCAACAGGCTATTGCAAACGGTTTTGATATGTATTATTTTGAACATGTTTTCCTCATATCTGAAAAAAACATTTTTCTCCTTGTCAAAATGACAATTTGAAACAAAATGATATTCTTCACATTCTGGATGTCTAGAAATTAATTTCAGTTCTCTGTATTCAATTCAATTAAGTTCATTTCTATAGCACCAATTCACATCATGTCATCTAAGGTCACCTTATAGAGACAATTCAACCAGATCATCCAGTCAGATTGATTCAAAGTTTTCTATCTAAGGAAAATCAGCTGATTGCATCAACTCATTGACTCTTCAGCAATCCCTCACACTAAGCATGCTTGTAGCGACAGTGGAGAGGAAAAACTCCCTTTGAACAGGAAGAAACCTCCAGCAGAACCAGGCTCAGTGTGAGCGACCATCTGCTGAAGCAGACTGGGGTTCAAGGAGACAGAAGCAGACATAGAAAAGAAGCATAGATATAAAAGGCAACTGTCAACGAGAAAGAAAGAAGCAGACAAAACGGTTCGATCAACAGATGAACAGAGATAGATGTGCCATCCAAGGAAAATTCCTTCCCCTCTTTTGCCACCCCATTAATTTTCAGAATAGTTAGCTAATCTTCTCAGCGTATGAAGGAGCCCCTGTGAAGAGGAAGTCTTGAGGTGTTCAGAAGAAAATTAAAGATGTGTGCTAATTATGTATCGCAAAAAAAAAACTATCCTGATGAATTGGGAAAGTAAGGATAAACTCAGCATCAATCAGTATAGAGATCTGTTGTTGGATCATATTAATCTTGAGACAGCATCTGCAACCGATCTCTCTGGGCTCCCTTGATCGGCTCTCCTCTTTCTTTCATCTTTTTTCCTTTTTTTGTTTTTCCTTTCCTGTTCTACCCACATTGCCTTGTCCATATAATCTGTAAAACTCCCTGCATAATTCTAACAAAGCTATTTACATGCATAAATCAAGCGGAACACGATGGTGATAGCTCTACTGCTCCAATTGTGAAAGTAAAATCTGTTGGGCTCTTTTTGGCATCAAGACAATCATTCTTATTGCCACATCGCCAGACAGGACACTGTTCCATCCATCCATCCATCACCAGCAGTCAATGGGCGAGAGGCAGGGTACACCCTGGACAGGTCTCCAGTCCATCGCAGCAGGACACTGTTAGATAGAAAAAAAAAAAAGATGTGTGCCCAAATGCACATTATATCCAGTGTTTTATTGTCATTAAATTGTCACAAGTACAGAGCAACGACATTAACCCTCTGCATTTATTCCATCCCCTTGGGGAGCAGTGGGATGCCACTGTGCAGCGCCCCGGTTGCAGTGTGGGGTTAAGGGTCTTGCTCAGGGACCCAGAGTGGCAGCCCATGGGAGTGGGGCTTGAACCTCAGGATTCCAAGCGCAACGCCCTAACCACTAGGCTGCCTCTTCCCACGGCTGCCATACCGGCTGCTATTCACGTCAACTCAATGTGATAATGCAACAGGCGTTGCTAGTTCTCTGCGTACTGCCTTAGACAACACAGCCCCTTTGAACAAGAAAAACTTTAAAAATAGAAAGCTGGCTCCCTTAATGCAGAGCTGCACACTTTGAAGCAAAATGATGAAAACTGGAGAGGCCTACGGTAATCCTATTTAGTGTGGAAAAATACTTTACTGCTGTATAATACCCCTTGTAAAGCAAGAGCATCATACTTCTCATTAATAGTGGAGAATAAGAATATTCCTAGATATCTTTTAATACAGTTGCCAAACTCACCCAGAGCCATAGCTCTGTTGAACCGTCCATTACACCTACTCTTAGATGTAATGATTTTATGGAATTCTTTATAAATAAGATTGATCTTATTAAAAATAAGATCATTAGCACTCCTCTATCTACGATTGGTTTATCTCTGGAGGGTGGGGCAGCATCTGAGGTGGTAATGAAATCTGAACTGGGTTTAGACTGCTTTGATCCAGTTGAACTTTCAGAGTTGGCAAAACTATTGTCTTCATATAAGCCTTCCTGGTTGGAACAGGTTGTTACATCCAGTTCCTACCAGGTTATTTAAAGCTACAGTGTGTAATTTTCAGCGACATCTAACGTCCAGACTGCAGCAACATGAACATCTCCCCACCGATTCTCCCCCCCAACAGTACGGCGAGCGTTACGGGACAAAATGTCTTCCACGACGTCCGCATCACCTACCTTCTCAAGTGATGAGGTTTGTTTACATAGATAATTTTACAGATAGTATTCTCAGGCATAATACTGCCATCTATTGTTCAGTACCGTCTCAGTTCATCTCTCTCAACTTGCCGTAGTTACTTTTGAGCGTAATGGGCGATCTCGCAATCGCTAGTTTGTTGGCTCTGCGCTGCCGTAGCGCAAAGATGTCTGCCTCCATGGCTGCGAGACCCGCTCCTATGTAATTATAAATAACGAATTCTAAGGCAACGCAAATATTAAGGTTAAGAGGCTGAGCTCGTAGATGATGATAAATAACATAGTTATGTATAATATATTACATTTCTGACTGTATATCCCTGTAATTATTACACACTGTAGCTTTAAGGAAGTAAATTGAAAAAACAAATATTTTGCCCTTCTATGGTTTTAAGGAGAAGACCAATTAACTTTAGATTAGCTAACCAATCTATAACTTTTTTAGTCATCACTGTTTATTGTTTACAATCATCACATTAGTCATATACTTTTAATTTTTAAGTTCAACAACAGCATCCATTAATCAGGCCTGGGAATTAATGCTGTTATACCCGAACACAAACAAGTTCACCTTATCTAAACCTGAACATTTGTCTTCATCGGCTCATCAGTTTATGGAGAAGATGAAGATTATTGAGAAGCAATGTTGGATCGGTTCATCCAGCACAACTTTTTGTTAATATTTGGAAAAAGGGAAAAGACTCCTGAATGGAAGCTTTTCATGGATTCTGCTTCACACAAAGAGAGGAGAAGAGGAAACCGTCTGAGTCTGCAGCTTCTCCAGCTACTAAGAACCATCCCCTCTAGAAATCCCCACTGATCTCTGAAAAGTGCTTTTTTCCCTTTCAGACTAACAGGGTTCCTGGTATTTAGAGCTAGCACAGCATCTGATGCTAAGCACTAATTAGCATTATTTTCTCAAGTGCACCATGATGCAAGAATTGCAGATCAGGACCCATTAAAAGCAGAAATACTCCTTATATGCTGTAATTACTTGGGGAAATTATACATAATTTGAATCAAATTACTACCATTTCTGATGGACTTTAAGTATTGTGATTATAAACCTTATAAAACTGGTAAATGTTGTGTGGTGAGGCATTGTTATTATTTTGTCTGGTGTTTTACAATGAAAGCTGTGAAAATATGAAAACTGGAAATATAGATCAGACATTTTCATCAGTGGATCTGGCAGAAAACTGCTTTTCTGAAATTAAAATAAAGGAAATAAACACTTGGGAAAAACTGAATAATAATAGATAGCAGGAAAAATGCAGTTAAATAAATTATTAAATATTATGCAAAGAACAATAAATAAATGAATAGGGAGGATAATTCTGGTTTCTTCCCAATCTACACTAAGGATCTAGAATAGAGGTCTTGAGTAATTAGTCTGAATGTTAGTTTTGTGAAGAGGGACGGATGTCTTTGTTTTTGCACATAGCCCACTTTCTATGAAGACATTTCATCTACACATACAAAGATAACACTATCTGCTTACAATGACTAGTAGCAGTAATAACACATTTCAGACCTACACTGAAAGACATTTTCAGTGACATTTACTTGAAAAAACTATCAAAGTTTATCATACAGAAATTATTGTAAATTTTACTCAATTCTTACTAAGAAGAGTTGATTTACCAAACAAATAAATTTACTACAAAATTTCTGTTATCAACTAAAGATATACTTTAGTTTTTTCTTGTTTTTTCTTTCTAGTAAATTTTACTGGACTGATATTTTATTCAACTTGAAAATTTAAGTAAAAGGTAATGATCTTGGCGCTGATGGCTGGCTTAATTGTTCATTCCATTCACCTGTTTAATTCTGACCAGTTGCTCATTACCGCTCATCTTATCAACCTGTTCCAGCTTCCTTCAATATTCCTCTCCATTGTTTACTTTCCTGACTTCTGTCACACTGGTGGCATCATCAAGGCAGCGTAAAGGCTTCATCAGACACACAGAGGCAGGAGGACAGATTTTTAGAGGGTCGACCCATTTCTGTAGAACATACATTAAACCCTCTATTTTCAATGGGAAAGACACTTTACTGACCAAAATATGGTCAGGAAAGTAAAAAACACCAAATTTACTCCTAATATTATAAGTATATTTTACTTGCATCTGTTAAGTTAGGAACTTATTTCAATCTTTTTTTATTAATACTGTCTGGTAAGATCAACTACATTTACTTGCCTTGTGATGAATATAGATTTATATTCATAAATCTATATTTAAATTACTGCGATGGACTGGAGACCTGTCGAGGGCGGAGATAGACACCAGCACCCCTCGCAACCTCGATTGGTATAAGCGGAAATAGGATGTATAGATAAATTCAAAATAACACATTAAATAAAAGGTGTCATTTTAAAGTTAAGGTCTTAAATGTCAATTTTTAGTAAATTTTGCATTAAGACCGAGGAAATATTTACAGGACCAAAAAGTCCCTTTTTTTCAGTGATGGGTGGTGAAGCCATTTTATCTCATAATGTGCTCTAGGATAAACATAATAAATCTAAGGACGGGTTGTTAGACAGGGATTTCTTTACGGTCACTTGTGCTGCAGAAGTTCAGATTCAGTTATCATTATTATTTGTTATATTCATACAAACAGACAAGAAACCCTCAGGAATCTAAACCTATTTCTCTGGAAATAAAAATGTTAGCCAAGCCCATAATTATTCATACCCCAGACGGAATAAAACTTAAGATTATATTCAATCAACTAGGAAGTTTGAAAGGAAATGAGACATTCATCTCTCATCTCACAATAGTTATTAAAAGCAGTGAATAAGGAATTTAATTAAATCTAAATTAAATAGTTTTAGATTTTTTGTTTAAAACTGACACTGAATATGACTTATAAGCTGCTTTCTCAATAAGGAACATGAAAATCTTTATTAGTTTTTCCTTTCCCTTTGGGCACAAACCCAGCAGCTGTTGTTAAGTGATGAAAGAGAGAAAAATGTAATCTGACAAGAGGAATCCTGTTTAATAATAATAATAATAATACATTTTATTTAAATAAGCGCCTTTCTGGACACTCAAGGTCACCATACAAAAAGCACAAAAACACAGTGTCAGTGTTCAGAGGCTATTTATGAGTTACTAGATAATGTGGACATCTTTAATAACAACTGATTGAAAGATGCATCCCTTTTACTGATTCATTCATTCCAAGTTAATCAGATATTAGGCTGGAGCAAATTTTTGACATTCAACGTGCAACCTTCTCACCTGTACTCAAAATAAAAAGCAACAAATAGATGCTTTGACGCACAGAACGCACTCGTGCCGCATTCAGGCCGAGTGCGTTCTGGGCGTCAAAGCATCTGATTTACATCCAAAGTCTATGGGGGACGGCGTCAAGAGGTCCAGTGATACGTTCAACGCTGGAGTTCAGTAAATTGAACTTTTGCCAATGGATGCCAGAACATCAACCAATCAGAAAAGCTGATCCAGGAATTTTAGAGACAGACTCTACCTGCAAGCTGTCCTGCTTCTGCAGACATTCTGCACATGAAAAAGAAATAAATATCAAGGAGTTAAACTCCACAGGTTAAACAGTAGAATGGACTGTTATTAGAAGGAACAGAGAGCAGCTCTGATCATTATTGCTGCACTAAAACTATGAACTATGGAGAAACATTTTATAAATACCTAAATTACTCTAAATGTTAAAACCTGCTGATGAAAAATATTGGATTGCATATTCTGGTTCTTGCAGTTTTTACCACAAACCTTAAAAACTCTTTCTATTCACTCAACCCCAGGCTGACCGCTTATAGCGGGATTTCCAGCGCTGCCTTCCAGCTGTATGCTGGAGGTCTGGAGCTCCCTACAAGAACTGCAGATTACAGAGGGATTATAATCCTGATGAACTGAAGAACAGAGGATGTGATGAGGTGGACTTTCTCACTTAAAAACCTGTTCAAACAATTTTTAAACTCATGCAGTAAATAAAGCCGAGCTGCTCTCTAGCTGGAAGCTCCAGAACAGAGCAGATTAACAACCAGAGCAGTTCAGTCCTGTTGCACTGCTGTCTTTGGTTACTTCATGTGAGTTCTGTTTAGGAAGAGGTAAATTATCTAGATTTAACTTAAAACATCTGCCTTACAAACTGCTCTCAAGGTTTTTATTCTAATTGTTTTATATAAATCTGCTAGAAAATCTCTAGGTACCTGCAGTCACAAGACGCTGCCAAGCGGCCAAGATACAGAAATCATCAAAAGAGTTCCAGAGAAGGGCTTGAACTCCAGTCGTATGCAGAATTCTAATTTCCGAAACTACTTTAGATATGAATTTATTACATACTTAAAACTTGACCTGTCAACAGGAGCTTCGGCCTACCTTTTAAGGCGATTCCCGGATTCTGAGAAGAGGTTTCTGTCTCTGGTCATTTTTTTCTGAACGACTTCAGCCCGCCTCTAATAAACTGTTTAACGCTCTCTGTTGTCTGGCTCTCTTTGAATCCTCTGGTTCACAGCTAACATAAAGAAAGAAAGCTTCAGATGCCTTTTAGAAATATTCAGGTAAAAATATTATGTTAAGATCTTTATAATTACAAAAATAATGTTTTAGCTGTATTTAATTATACGGTAACCATAAAAACTGCACAAACAGAAAACAAATCAGAAATCTTAATCTGAAAAAAATAAGCATTTCATTTTTTTTTCTGATCTACCGTGTCTTATCTCCAAACTTTCTCTCTTTTTCATTTTCTTTGTACCTCTCCAAAACACACAGGGACACCCTGTATCATAAATGCTGCACAAACAATTATTACTGTGATGGAGTGATAATCATTTTTTTGTATTAATAAATCACACTTCTTGGAAGAATTCAGTATTAGCACTTGATTGGACTCATATGAAGTCATTGCATGGCTGACGATTTGTATAGCAGGTTCAGGAGAGAAAAAGTTAAAGTTGTACTTCATATGGTGGTTTAGTTCGGTCTTAGATTCCAGGGACTATTTATTTTCTAGTTCACCTCTAAGACAATATCATTATACATATGTCACAAGGTCATTTTATTTATTTATGTTGATATGACTTATACACAATGCTGATATTTCAGTATTAAAGTATTCATCACTAACTGACATTCCAGGTTTTTTGTAGTTTTATGGTGTTGGGATCTGGAGATTCTCCACCTTCTCCAGCAGAGTGCGCTGTGGATCTCCTGGGCCGGAGCCCTCCAGCACAGCTGACGTTCATCAGCCCATCAGGAGACCTGCCTTTATAATCAGCAGCCAGACCTTCCTTCAACGCCGCAGTGTTGACCAAGTTTGGTTAGCGAACCTGAGCCTCTGTTACTACTAGAACCTTTGCCTCTAAAGAGAAACCCTATTCTAACCAGTCTCTGTCTTCTCGCTCCTAGGAAACCTGTCTCTCGTGTGAAGCTCTGGATGAGCTTAGCCTGTTACCTGCCTGCTTGCCCTAGAGAGCAAAACCTGAAGATCTCACTCTGGAATCCACCTGCTTCTCTTAAGGAAAGAGCTAATCCCTCAAACCAAGGTCTGTCACTGGAAAGTCAGAAGCTAGACGCTGCTGCTGCTGAGCACTCTGCTGAACCAACAGTCTCTGGACCCAACCGGTTCCCCCTCTCTGAAAAGAAAGCCTGGACCTCTTCAAGGTATTTTCAGAAACATCTGAAAACCCAACGACTAATCTGTTAACCTGGCTAATCAAACTATCCGTCTCTGAAGACGCCTGAGAATCCTGCCCGGACCAGTTTCCAGAATCCAGTACATGTAAACTTTGTGCAAACCTTTAATAAACTCTGTTAAACTTTTTATCAGTCTCCAAGTGGTGTTCTGCATGTGGGTTTGATTCCTAAACCAACCATGACATATGGATTTTGTTTTTCAAAGCAAATATTTTACAAATATTAAGCAGGAAGAATCTTCTGTACATCGAGTCTGTCATGATCTTGGCACTGATGAATGGCTTGATTGTTCCTTTTATTCACCTTTCTAACTCCGCCCAGTTTGTAACCAGTCATCAGCGCCAGATTATTCTTGACCCAGTGTTACCTTAATGTCTCTGATTTTCTGGTCTGCCTCTGAAACACTGAGCCTGCCTATTCCCGTCTGTTTGCCGGACCAGTCTATGAACTCCTGCTGGATTCTGGGTTTTTGCCGAACTTGAAGCTGTTTCCTGTCCTGGATTTCCCTCTGGAACCTCTTCGGATTTCTGATCTCCTGTGTCTAAATCCTGAGCGAATCCTCAGGTCCAGCTTTGACTTTGCCCTTTGCATTATCTGGTGTTCCATCATCTGCTTGGATCTGATATCTTGCTTGCTTTGCGTCCTGCAGGGCTGCAGTCCTGGGACTCTATGAGCAGCGCCCGCCACATCTTGTTGGTAGCCCGCTGGCTGGATCTTACCTCGTTCTTTAGGCTCAGACTGAACTGTGAAACCAGAGGTTCCGTTATTTAAACGGTTTTTGCATAATCATACTGTCCAGCTGACTTGAATATTGGGTCCCCTGTTCTGAGCTATGACTGAATCTGTAGAAACCTCATAAAAAAGACACTCTGTTGATGTTGACCAGTCTGATTAGGAGGATACTCACTGTTCATAATATTCTTTCATAAACTCCAGAGGTTCTAGAGGAGTTCCTAGAACAGAGCTTGCCCTCTTTATCAGCTGGTTGAGTTTTTTTATGTCAGTAACTGTGTTTCCATTAATTAAGCTGAAATGCAAGTTCCAAGCAACCTTTTAAAAGTTCCAAACAAAAGCAGAGGCAAGTTTGCTGTGTTTGCATTTAGTTTGAAACAAAATAACAAGTACAGTAAAGCGTATTGTCGCCCTACGTCCTTGTCAATATGACATTGTCATGTATGGCTGTAGAGAACAGGACTTAACGGCTGAAATCAAAGTGGCTTTATCTCCTTGTACTCTGAGCAGGTCAAGATTAAATGTAAACAAAGTGACACGTGTGACACATAGTCCACCTGGGCGTGCATCTATCAGTTGCATGTGGAAGGCTACGTTCGGTCTTCTGGAATCCCCTCATTGTTGGAGGAGTTCTGAGTGACCAGTGTTACAACATATTCCAATTCCATTCTTTCCCCAACACCCACACTGGAGGCATCAACCTCAACAATGAACTGCCTATCCGGGTCAGGGGATACTAAAACCAGGGCAGAGGTAAAAAGGAGCTTTAGTTTTCGAAAAGCCTGGTCTGCCTTTTCATTCCAGTTGAACCTCGCTTTAACTGAGGTCAGGGCATGGAGAGGGGCAGCGACTCGGCTATAATTCCGAATAAACCTTCTGTAAAAGTTGGCGAAGCCAAGAAACCGCTGAAGCTGCTTGCGGACGGTTGGTGTGGGCCATTCTGTGACTGACCGGACCTTGGCGGGATCCATGGCCATCCGGCCAGGGGACAGGACAAAACCCAAAAAGGCAGTGGTGGTCACATGAAACTCACACTTCTCCGCTTTGACATATAACTGATTCTGTAAAAGTTGAAGCAGAACAGAGCGAACGTGTTGTCTATGGGAAATGGGGTCTGTTGAGTAGATCAGGATGTCGTCAAGGTAAACAAAGACGAACCTCCCAATCATATCTCTGAGGACTTCATTCACAAGGTTCTGGAAGACAGCGGGTGCATTTGTGAGACCAAAGGGCATAACCAGGTACTCATAATGACCCGTGGGAGTATTAAAAGCTGTCTTCCAATCACCCCCCTCCCTTATCCGGACCAGGTGATAGGCGTTTCTAAGATCCAACTTGGTGAACAATTTAGCCCCCCTGACCTGATCGAATGCCGTGTTCATCATAGGAATAGGGTATCGGTTCTTAACAGAGATGTCATTCAGCCCCCTGTATTCAATGCAGGGACGGAGTGAACCATCCTTCTTCCCCACAAAAAAAACCCCCGCGCCAGCAGGTGAGGAGGAGGGACGGATAATACCTGCCCTCAGAGAATCCTCAATATACTTCTGCATGGCCTCAGACTCAGGGGGAGACAGAGAAAAAAGGCGGCCCCTAGGGAGAGTGGTTCCAGGGAGCAGGTCGATGCAACAGTCATAAGGGCGGTGAGGGGGCAGACTAGTGGCTTTGGCTTTATTAAACACCTCCTTAAGGTCGTGATACTCAGAGGGAACCCGGGAAAGGTCAGGGTAGGTCTCCTCCGGCTTACTCACGGGTGACTGGAGAGATTGGGCCGACCTCAAACAGGAGGCAGAACAGGAAGGAGCCCAGCCAGTGACATCCCCCCTCCGCCAGTCTATAAGAGGGTTGTGTTTCTTGAGCCAGGTGCTGCCCAAGACAATGGGGACCTGAGGAGAGTTAATGATCATAAATGTGATGACTTCCCTGTGATAACCTCCAATCAGAAGTCCGACAGGTTCGGAGACCAGATGAGAGTGCTGCAACTTATGGCCGTCCAGTGCTAGGATGTTGTGAGGAGACGGGTCTGGATGAAGCTGGATGTTAAGTCTCTTGGCCAGTCCTTCATCCATAAACTCGGTATCGGCCCCAGAATCAATAAAGACAGACAGGTTATGAGTTCTGGCAGAGACAGAAATAGTAGCAGGTAGCAGAAAATCAGAGGAGACGTAGACCCTGGTATGACTCAGTAGGGATCTCCCCCCCCTACTGAGCCTGCCCTTTTAACGGACAGGTGTTGGCTCGGTGTCCCTCTCCTCCACAGTAGAGACAGAGGTTATGTTGGAACCTGCGGCGCCATTCTTCAATAGTGAGTCTAGTTCTCCCTAGTTGCATAGGCTCAGGGTCTGCCAGAACCCGAGGGGCCGGCAGCGCTGCCTGATTAGGGGAGGACGAAGATGGACGGGAAAGAGTAGAGCGGCGTTCCCTCCGCCGTTCCATAAGACGGAGATCAATGCGGGTTGCTAAGTCCTCTAGTTGCTTCAGGGTTCTAGGGTAATCTCTGGTAGCGAGCTCATCTTTAATTCTGTCGTTCAACCCAGTGATAAAGACATCCATGAGGGCGGGCTCGTTCCACGGGCTTTCGGCCGCTAAAAGGTGAAAGTTAATGATGTATTAAGAAACTGGCCTGTCTCCTTGTCTAAGAGACAAAAGCCCCCTAGTGGACTCCCTGCAGGGCAACATTGGGCTGAACACTCTAATTAACTCCCTGGAGAACTCATAATACGAGTGGCATAATGGGGAGTCGTTCTGCCACTCAGAGGTTCCCCACAGTCTCGCTTTACCAGTGAGAAGGGAAATAACATAAGCAACTCTTGAACGCTCAGTGGGGTAGGAGGAGGGTTGCAGTTCAAAATGAATCTCGCATTGGGTGAGAAATGCCCGGCAATGCTCGGGATCGCCCCTAAAGATCTCTGGCGGAGTCAGACGTGGTTCAGGAAATGACGTCACAGCACGTGATCCGGAATCAGGAACTGTTTGCGGAAGTGGCGGGGCTGGGGAAGCCTGGTTACGAAGATGGTGTAAAATTTCGGTCACGCCGGCTTCTAAGTCTGAAATGGATTTTTCCACGCCGGCCCGCCACTGACCGTCTGGTGATGGGTCCATGTTTTTTTGCCAGATCGTACTGTAACGTACAGGATATTGGACCGAGGAAACAGCTCAGACAGGTCAGTGGATTGCAACAGATTTGATTAATAATGGGAGGCGCAAGGGGCGTGCAGGCGGCTCTCAGTCAGGAAATCCCCTGTGGCGGAGACAACAGGTTAGTGATCAGCAATAAGAGAACTAGAGAGGGACTGAGGCTGGATCACTAACCTGTTACTGGGTCTCAGAGTGGGCGACTGGCACCATTTTGGGTCCGGGGCAGGAGTCTGTACGATGAAGGGGCTTGTGGAAGCGGTGGCCGTTGAGCGGCGGATGGTTAGCTGAGGACTGAGGCCGATGAGCTCCAGAGACAGTTTGTTTATGGATTCAGAGATGGGGTCCAAGCGAAGGTACAGAGGGGCAATCCAGAAGAGAGGTCCAGGTCCGTCCGAGGGTCCATTTACTGGCAGGTTGAGAGAAGCAAAAGAGTTAGGCAGACTCGGTTACTCACTGACTGAGTGGGGTTCAGGCTCAGAGGCAGGCAATCCAAGGCAGAACTGATGCAAGGGTTCAGAGGCGGATCTGGTTTGGATTCAGGGCAGGCAGTCGGGATCAGATAAGGGGTCAGGCATGCTCGGAGAAAAAAAAGGCAAAAACAGGTCAGGTAACAGGTAGGCAGGCAAAATGTAGAAAAGCTGGAAGGTACTCAATAGTTGGTTTGAGACGATCTGGCACTGGGAACAGATCCAAAGGAGCTATATATAGAGGTGGGACCAATTAGTGATAACTGCAGGCAGGGTGGAGTGAGCAGGTGTGAGGAGTTGGAGATTAAGCCAGCACCAGTGCCGAGATCGTCACACTTTCATCTCCTTCCTGACTCCCGGTGGCAGTAAACAAAGTGCATTACTTATGCCAGCAATGTCACAAGGAATACAGTACTTCCCCACCTCTCAGGAGGTAGAGGAAGCCAGAGGAAGGATAGGTGAAGCCAACGTGGACTCACGTCCCACACTGAGGTGGTGGAAGCATACAAATGTGCATGTGTTGCCAATGACACCATTGCACAGATGTCCCTCAGTGGCATGTCCCTCATAGCGGCCCAGGATGTAGACACACTCCTGGTAGAATGGCACATAATACCAGAGGGGGGCTTAGAAAGAGCTTGCCCCCTGTTCTGCTCACTGTTTCATATCAACAGCTGCTCTGACCAGCGAACAGTTCCTGTAGCTAAAAGTTTAAGCTGAAATGCCCGGACTGGGCACAGTGATCTCCAGACCACTAGATCAGAGAGTCAAAGACATACCAAAGGGTAGGGTCGTTAACAGGCAGAGTCCAAATAGCAGTCCGAAAACAGGAACAGGCAGACACAGGCCGGAACAGGGGCAGACCATACTCAGGAGTCCTGAGGCAGAAACAGGTCAGGATCAGGCAGTCAAAACACAAAAAGAACCCTCACACTCAGTTTAAATAATCTGGCACTGATGGCTGGAAACAGGCAGCATAAATAGGAGCTAGAACAGGTGGATCAGATGAGGGCAGATGAAAACTTGCCGGAGCTAAGCAGGTGAAAGGAATGAACTAATAATCCAGCCATTTGTGCCAGGATCATGACATGATCAGCCTCCTTTAATAGTCAAAGCACGACTGTGAGGTTTCCTGGTTACTCTACACTGTTAAAAGTCATACTCTCGATTAGTTATCATAACGTTTTTCTATAAATTACTTCCTATTAACATAATGAGTTTTGTAATTTCAACTTAATTTTCTGAGTTACTGGCATTTCAACTCGAGGATGTGAGTCAGTTCAGTGAAACATAAATTTAAATATGTGAACATAACTTGACAATCTGAGTTTGAAAAAGGTAACCGGATCTTATAAAAACTGATCACCGCTGGCAATAGTAATGCGAGATCCAAATAGTGCCGGAAATTCGCTCTTTATCTGATAAGGGACTTAATATGATGTAAGATTTTGTCAGACATTATAAAGTTATCCATCCCAGTTAGAACTGCATATTAAATGAAGAAGAGGAACACCACCTGACCACATTAAGGACTTCGAAAGCGAGGTCGCGGATGAATACCATTTTTCAAAGACCTCAGTCCCGAAGGCGTTCAAATTCTGCGGGACATTTTTTGGAAATACGAAGCGAGCTGGAGTCATAGAAATAAGGTAAGATTCATTTGTCTTTTTTTTTTATAATGCCACCCATTTTTAAAATATGTTAAGAGCTAAAAGTTTGTGTCTCTGTTACATGTTTAAACACAGTACATAAAACAACAGCTTGCTAATTGTCGAGGGCAGGAGTTAGTTAATGCAGTTGAACCTAGCTAAACGCAGTATGCTACTCGGTTGCGCTTATGAACTTTTCTTAAGAGAAAATGCAAGCAGCTACCACGATTTTGGTATTGTACACTTCCTCAGAAACACATATGTGGCGCTTGGTCAAAGTTTTGCATTGACGTGCTGACTGCAGGTGAGTTAGCGGCTTCGGGAAAGGCTGTGCGTCTGTAATTAGTCGTGTTTCTTGTCAGTAACCCGTGTCCTTTGTTTAATGTGTTGGTGGGCACCTGTGTCCCGTTTCTGGTTGCCGGTGACAAATGCAATTTCACTATTAAAGAGAGGAAACTACCTCCAGCGGCAATTGCAGATTAAACTGTATTATGAATTTTACAGTAATTATTTATCAAGCGTTTGTCTTTGCTCAGTCTGGGCACTGGCCAAGAGTATCAGTCTCCGCCAGTCACGTGACATTTGTTGCTAAGACGCCATTTTTGGTGGAAAAGGCGTAGTGTAAACAACTGCAGCATAGCTAAACGAAGGACAACAGGATTGAGTTTGTTTCTCTGACTATATGGAAAAAAGTAAGCAGAATGCGAAATTACCGGACAGGTGTCGTGCCAAGGTAGTTATCCCTGCGAAAATGTGTATCCCCTCGTCGGGAGCGCGCACGGAGTAGGAAGATCAACCCGAGTTAACTCCGCCTCAATTCCAATGTGCAGAACTTGAAATTTGAAAGGTTTTACATGTATGAAAGTTGAGCTTTACTGTTTTATTCTTTACTTCACATGTTATAGCAGAATATCGCCAGTGATATTGATCTAAAACTAATAATAAAACACAAACGTTTGCTTGAAAGCTGGTCGCTGACAGCAGTGTCTACTCCTTCCTCTGAAAGCAAACAGATCCTTGTTCTTTTCCACACGTGCCTTAAAAAAATCTCTCATTATTTTCACAGTGTCCAAATGTTCTCATCCCATTTAAAACTGTTTTAAACCATATACTTTAATAAAAATGAAATAGAAAATGGAGTGCACGTGTAATCATTAAAGACTATGCAGAAGGAAAATATTTTTTTCCTGGTTGAAATTTACAATGCAATGCTGTTACTGATTATCTTAAATGTTAAAATACTTTTTTGTTTTGTTTTTCATAGATTTATTTTAAGCTCATTGTTATATTGAGTAACAAGTTAAGTTAATTGATAAAGTAAACATTTTTTTTACTGTCAAAGTGCAGCCCCCATTTAGTCAGTGATGATTCCTTTAAATTGTAAAACCTTGTGTTATCATTAATCCAATATTTTGTCTCATCTCCTCATGAATGTAGTGTCTTGTCACTGTACCAGAGGCTCTTATTCTTATTCAAATTTTTCAGGTCTAAGTTGTCTACAATGCTGCTGCGTGTCATAGTTTCAGAAAGTGAAATCAGGCTTCTTTCAATTGAAGACATCCCCTCAAGTGTTGAGGAACTGTACCAGGTGTTACGAACCAACCTTGCCCTAAGAGGAGGATTCATTTTGCAGTTTGAGGATCCTGATTTCAATAATCAGTAGTGCAACCTAACGGACATCAAAGACCTTCCTGTGGACCGTGCAACTTTGAAAGTATTGTTCACAGCTGATGACTCCACGGATTCTACACTGGACACTGGAAGCCTCTCTTCTCCAAGTAGTGCAGATTTTGTTAAATGGCCTGACTCCTTCCCGATTCCAAAGTTTTCCCATGATGTGGAGCTGCAACTGAAAGAAGCTGATTGTAGAAATACTATGGATGGATCTGTGATGGTGATTTCTAAAACTTTGAAGACTAATATCCTTGACACACTTGCAGACTGTATGTCAAAGATTACTGCTTATCCTGACAGGCAACACTATGAAAATGTTGCCAAAACACTGGTGGAAAGGCATCCCTGTCTGCGAGACCCAGGGTCAGAAAAGGGATGGTACTCATGGTTTCACAGTCTGAAATTTAAAATGGGAAACTACAGGCATAAATTAAGCTCAGCAGGATGCCCTGAGGTGGTCATAAACAAACGAAAATCTGGAAGTTCAAAAGGGGAAACTCTCAAAAAGTCAAAGAAGGGGGAGGTGAACTACTGTCCTGATCCACCTGAAGGACAGAGTCCTTAAAACATGGAGGTGAAGCGCAAGATAATGGAGGCTGAAATGCAGAAGAAAGACCCAAAGCATCAGCTGCTTGAGGATTTGATGGTTGCTACATTTTCTCAGCGTAGGAAAGACATTGTAGGAGATCAACCACACATCACAGAGCTCATGTCCCGATGGCCTGCTCTGTTCCATGAGAGACAGGTAATCGCACATCTGAATTAGTTTCACCAAGAGATTTAGTGATTTAATACTGAGTTAACTGTGTCCTGATGAGTTTTATATTCTATCACCTCAGATTAGGGCAGAATTTACAAGAATCGTCACCACAGACCTTCTGAAATCTTTTGTTGACGGACTTGATGGCCTGGTTCTGAGACTGCTGGAGGTCTACAAAGCAGCAACCAAATCTGCGAAGAAGCAGCCACTCAAAGACATTTTGGACTGCCTTGCAAAAGATGTGAGCAGAACTGAAGATGGCTAGAAAACTAGGCATAATTTGTTATTTTTGTTAAAATATATTCATCTTACTGCATGTCTTATCTCTTACAGGACACGAATGAAAGGAGAAGGGCTGCTGCTCTGCTTGGTTTGCCACGCTACATATCTGGGGAAGATCCATCAACTGTCATCAGGATGTGTGATGTAAGACTAACAAATGTTATTACAAAAACTGTTTACATATTTAATTATTCCTCTTTCTTGATATCATTTCTTAAAAGTCTTTTTGTAGCATTTGTGTTTGCTAAAACTTATTTTTAGTCCTTAAGAGACATTACTTCCTGTTTACTACAGCCATGCATAACATCAAATTCTGATGTAATTACTTTGTCTATCATGATTGATTTTGCTCAAAGCCACTTGATGGAAACATGCCTGATTTGCATTTTCTTTCATTTCTTTTGACATTTTAAGAATTTGATGATTAAAAAAATGCATTAGAATGGAAACATTTCTAGTGTCCTACATTTTTAGAATAATTTCAGCGCTTCACAATGGGGTTTTCAATCTGCCATACCCTGTGCTCATGTGCATGAAAATACAAGTTCTGTGGATGAAAAAAGGAGGACTACCTGATGACAAAGTAAAGTGCTGAAAATATGTTGAATATGTACACATAAACAGGCTTTTTTTCAGGTGGGACTTATTTTCAATGTCTAATTCTTCTGGATGTTTGCGTCATCCACAACAGTGGCCTGTTTCATTGCCATTATGCTCTATGCTTTGTCAAACTGGGAGTGTGTCAGGTTATTCTCTGAACAGAAGTGCATCATACAACCCCACAAGTATCAAAACATGCAGATTGTTAAACCTCACAATAGCATAAAAACTTGCAGTTTAAAAATAACTGAGTATTTACATTCTTTACTTACACACAAATGTCATTATTTCTTTTCTATTTTTAAGGCTCATGTTGATATTCTGGATGATGCCATGAAGGGGATGGAGGTTGGTCTCCTGATTGCCTGTGAAGGTGAACAGGGGGTCATCCCACACGAGGTCTTCGACGTGGCAGTTGTGGTGGAGGAGACTATTGTTAAAGATGTGACAGTTGGCTTTGCTATGCTTATGGGTGTCATCTACTGTATCAATCTCAAGTATCCAAATGACATGAAGTATTCGTTCGAGTTTCTTCAGAGAGTGGTGATGAAGATCAGTCCAGACCAGGCCTCAGCTCGAGTACATGGTTTGAGAAACAAAATCCTGAGGTACAAACTGTAACATCTGGTATGTTTACAGTTTTGTTTTCTTAAATAAGAGTTCCTGTAAGAATTTGTTCAGTTTGTTCTATGCACTAAATGTTAATACTAATGGTTATGCACTAAAACATTTAGCATTGTGCTGAATCTGTGGAAAAACCTCTCAGGATTTTTGTGAGTTTGTTAAAACACTGATCATTTTGCACTTTTTGGACTGTTTTTGAGAGATGGTAGCTAGTTGAATTGACTTTGGACTGCTACTGTTCAACGTGGTTAGAATGTTTTGTAAAATGTTACAATAAAACTTTAGGTAGAGTTCTTAATTGGTGCCTTTTAAGTGCATTTATTTATTGAGATTTATATAAAAAATATTTCTGTTATTTGTCAAAAAATTTATTTCTGCTTTAGCCCTTCAATAAATGTTAACACTTCTGCTTGTCTCGAACAAATGTTTTCTTTTTACACTTGATTTAAGGCTTGTCTCATATTTGATAGAGAAAGAAAAATGTATAATCTGAAATGGAAGCGTATTGGTGTAATTATTTTTAGAAAACTGGTAAACTTGGCATTGTTAGTGGGGAAAGTGAGCAATATTTGGAAATGTTAGTTTACTTAAATTGCAATTTGAAGTTCAGTAGCTGCCTTAAACTCTTGAGTTAAATTAACTCAGAAAGGGAATTGGTATGAATACAGTTAGTCAGTTTAACTTTAAAATGAGAGTTGAAAGTATATATAATTGTTTGCTACTTCAACAAAATAAAACAAGTTTTTTTTAATGGATAATGTAACTTTGCAAGGCCTTTAAACTTGGAGTATGAAGTTCATACAACTAGTAGTCATTAGTTAGACAAGTGGTATAACTTAATTATTTGAGTTCAAATAGAATATGATTGTAATTTTACTTGACAAGAGTACTCAATTTATAAAGAATGAATAATGTTCTATTGTTAGTCATTTCAACTTATGGTATCATATTTAATCAATGAATTATCAGCAATTGAGCTACTTTTCTAGCTTGCCATCCTAAGTTGGAAAAAAACATTATTTCAAGTTGTGTTAACTTGTGCTTTTAAGGCATCTGCTTAACTCAAGTTTTTAAGTTTAACCACCCTCATTATTTTTTACAGTGTTGTGTCTCTGTGTTGCCCCATGATGGACCAGCAACCTGTCCAGAGGGATCTCCATCTCTTGTCCAATGATGGCTGAAGTCACACTCAAGTCATTTACATTAGTTACCATAGATTGTGATATGAACTGAACTCTCAATCTGAATATTTACTGCAGTGTAGATATTTAAAAATACATTTAAAATACATTATTTAATGCCAACTGTAGTCATTCCTTTGATGCCTTTGCTTTTCTCATGTTGCAGTCTATCCCCACAGGAGAGCATCTGGTGCGTTATCTCCCACACTTCAATCACAAGCGGTGTGAATGGATGTCAGTGGCAGGAGGCTGAGAGCAAACGACGCACCATCTTTGTTTGCGTGCTAAAATTCAGCTCTTCTATTTCAGTCCTGTTTTGATTTCTGGTTATGTCACAAAACTTATGGGAGTGTTCTTTTGTCTTTTAAATCACATATTAAACAGGTTCATTTTAGTCTTTCGCCGTCAGAATATTGCAAAAATAGGAATATTCCGTCAGGAAGTCTACAAAATGCAGTAAGAGCCTTCAGATGATCCAAACACTAAACCAGAGTTCTGGTGAGAAAACAAAGGGGTTGAAATACAGATTAGATAAAGAAACAGAACCTGCTGTTGGTGCAGTTGGTGGAGGAGAATGGAGGAGCTTAAAGGAACATTATTCCCAGATGTAAGGGTGGATCAATGTGTTTGATTATCTGCTTTCAGCACCAGCCTGGATGTAAGAAGTTATACGTGCTGCAATAAGCCAGACAGGAAATTGCAGGAATACAGGATGATACACTATATTGCCAAAAGTATTTGCTCACCTGCCTTGACTCACATATGAGCTTAAGTGACATCCCGTTCCTAATCCATAGGGTTCAATATGACGTCGGTCCACCCTTTGCAGCTAGAACAGCTTCAACTCTTCTGGGAAGGCTGTCCACAAGGTTTAGGAGTGTGTTTATGGGAATTTTTGACCATTCTTCCAGAAGCGCATTTGTGAGGTCGCACACTGATGTTGGACGAGAAGGCCTGGCTCTCAGTCTCCGCTCTAATTCATCCCAAAGGTGTTCTATCGGGTTGAGGTCAGGACTCTGTGCAGGCCAGTCAAGTTCATCCACACCAGACTCTGTCATCCATGTCTTTATGGACCTTGCTTTGTGCACTGGTGCACAGTCATGTTGGAAGAGGAAGGGGCCAGCTCCAAACTGTTCCCACAAAGTTGGGAGCATGGAATTGTCCAAAATGTCTTGGTATGCTGAAGCATTCAGAGTTCCTTTCACTGGAACTAAGGGGCCAAGCCCAGCTCCTGAAAAACAACCCCACACCATAATCCCCCCTCCACCAAACTTTACACTTGGCACAATGCAGTCAGACAAGTACCGTTCTCCTGGCAACCGCCAAACCCAGACCCGTCCATCAGATTGCCAGATGGAGAAGCGCGATTCGTCACTCCAGAGAACGCGTCTCCACTGCTCTAGAGTCCAGTGGCGGCGTGCTTTACACCACCGCATCCGACGCTTTGCATTGCACTTGGTTATGTATGGCTTGGATGCAGCTGCTCGACCATGGAAACCCATTCCATGAAGCTCTCTGCGCACTGTTCTTGAGCTAATCTGAAGGCCACATGAAGTTTGGAGGTCTGTAGTGATTGACTCTGCAGAAAGTTGGCGACCTCTTCGCACTATGCGCTTCAGCATCCGCTGACCCCGCTCCGTCAGTTTACGTGGCCTACCACTTCGTGGCTGAGTTGCTGTCGTTCCCAAACACTTCCATTTTCTTATAATACAGCTGACAGTTGACTGTGGAATATTTAGGAGCGAGGAAATTTCACGACTGGATTTGTTGCACAGGTGGCATCCTATCACAGTTCCACGCTGGAATTCACTGAGCTCCTGAGAGCGACCCATTCTTTCACAAATGTTTGTAAAAACAGTCTGCATGCCTAGGTGCTTGAATTTATACACCTGTGGCCATGGAAGTGATTGGAACACCTGATTCCAATAATTTGGATGGGTGAGCAAATACTTTTGGCAATATAGTGTATCTAGATGAGGATTCAGATTCTGGATGGTAACACCTTAAAAGTAGTCTGTCTGCTCCCCAAGAAATGGATTGTCTTACTGGGACCAAACAATACCATTATTCTATGGATGTATCCCTGAGATCACAATGCTGAGTCCCCAGTCGGCCTCAGCAGATGGCCACTCACACTGAGCCTGGTTCTGCTGGAGTTTTCCTCTCCTCTGTCGCTACAAGCAGTTAAAAAATCACAAAAATAATCAAAGTGGTAGGGAAATCATATTTCAATGTCAAATCATTCTGGCTTAGACATGTATTTAAATGTACTCTTTATCAGATGATATTGTCCCAAAAGTTAGAAAATTTCTATTTTAAAAAAAAGTACAATATTTTTTTTTTTCGTTATCTTATGCAGGCCAGTTAGTCGACATGAACACCTAAATTCAGCCAATCATATATTAACGGTTATCTGTCATTTTTTCGGTCGTACCACCTTGATTGTCGCAGCTAATATACTCTCCGGGTACTCCGGCTTCCTGTTTGTCTCTGTGTTGCCCTGGAATGGACTGGCGAGCTGTCCAGGGTGGACCCCGCCTCTCACCCATTGACTGTTGGAGGTAGGCACCAGCACCCCTCGCGATGCCCACTCAGGACAAGCGTGGATGGATGGATGGATGGATGGATGGATGGATGATTATTCCATGCTGACCGGATTTTTCCTTTAACATGCATGTAGATGTAGTACATATAGCCGGCCCAGCTTGCAAACTAACACTGGGGATCAATGCAGAATGATGGTTTCTAACATCAGACCATATTTCGTCTAAAAATATAAAATAGGGAACTGATGCTTATTGCTAATATAGGGAGAAGCAGGCAACAGGTACCTCAACGGAGCAAAGGGTCTGTGGGGTTTAAAATAGATCCTGGAAGCCTACTCAGAATGCAAGCACTGGATTCACAAGACTGTCACTCCCACTGCAAACTGTTGGTGCATATCTACATTAACTGCGACACATAAGCATAGGACGACCTGGTTTCTGGGTTAAAACCAGGCTTAAATGTGTTGGACCCAAGGCACAAGCAAATGTTTTAGGACTGGACTTGGAGATCCCTAAAGTTGGAAATCCAGAATCCTGATCCTCTCTCAGTATCCCATCTGTCATGAAAACGCACCCACTGGTTTCTTGACTTTCATCGGTTGACCTCTAGAGGTAAGCACCAATGCAGCCCTCTTATCCCTTCATTTATCATGCAATAACCATTAGTAGTGCCTGCCGAAAAAATGCTGACATGGTTTAAATATGACAGCAAAAAAGATGAAAGAGAAATGCTGCAGAAAACATGGGAGAAGTTAGAAGAAAGACGTGTTTAAATATCCAGGATCTAAAGAGTGAGATCAGACGATGATGAGATGGAGTAAACATTATCGAGAAGACATAAAGAGGCTATAAAAAGATGAAAGCAATGGACTGAGAGTGTGTGTGTGTGTGTGTGTTTAACGGGGTGTGGGTCGAAGATGTGATGAGTAAATAATGGGATGGAGTGGAGAGGAAGTCTGGCCTCAGCTAAGTCAGCTGATAGATACAGTAAATCCTTCCAACCTGTAAATAATTCAAACACTTCTTTTCATGCTGATGATCGCCTGTACTTTTATCACTTATCTGCACAACAGATTGACCAATTGATTTAAGAACTTGGGGCACAAACATGTTTATTCCACACCAGCCCTCCTCACCTCTCTTCAACATGATGCTATTGCATTTATTGATTATTTAGTATTTGTTTCTATCTCATTCCTTTGACCTCCTGTAACAGTAGAGGTTAGGAAGAAAAGTAGGCATCACGCTCTACAGGAACATCTCTCTGATTGTTTACATTCATTGAAGTCAGGCAACTGATTTATGTCGTTCTAACGGACGCTGAAGTCCTTACAGCTGACGATGTAGCATTACTACACAGCATGTAGCTGTGTCATCGTTAGGGATTAATTAATACTGATATAATCAGAGGTGTCGAGTAACCAAGTCCAAATACTTCGTTATTGTACTTAAGTACACTTTTTAGGTATCTATACTTTACTCCGTTACTTATTTTTCCTCCTACTTCTGACTTCTACTCATTACATTATCACATAAGTATCTGTACTTTCTATTCCTTACATTTTTAAATCTAACTTTACTCGTTACTCTTGGCTTCGGTTTAATTCAGAGCTCGCTCTGTACAACTGCATATCAACGAGGAAAACGGGTTAAAATGTGGCCAATGGAGCTACTTGTTGTTATAATAATGATATAAAAACGTTTAAATATTCCTCTCCTGGGAAAACAAATGTGGTTATCTGGCAGATCAATTTACAAAAGTACAGGTGTTATGAACAACATTTAATCCAAACATTTTGTCGAAGGTACGGCTGATTTATTTGTTCTAATCTCTTGTTATTCACACACAACAATAAACAGTGATGCTAACGGGAGTTTGGAAACTGCAAAGCTTTGTCTATAGCAGAAAATCAAACGCATCTACACAGCACAGCATTCACAGACCAGTGTGATGCATTCATGAGCGTCAGATAGCTATGGTGCATTCAGGAGCATGGGACATTTCACACTTACAAGGAAAGAGACATAAACGGAACAGAACTTAACTCAATAATGTATTTATTCAGAAACATTGTGGGCTTTCTTATAATATTGAATGCTCTATAATTGTTTTTCTGTTATTTTTTTATTATGCACATCTGCTAGCTTTTTATTCTAAAAATCTATAATATTACAACACTAAATTATCAAAGTTGTTAAGTGTTTAAAAGCTCCAAATGAGGCTTCAGATCAGACAGCCACAATTACGCTGTCATTGTTTTACAGGAAGAATTAGCATTTGCTGACCCTTGACCTTTAACTACTGATGGATATACAGGAATACAGTCATACAAGTGTCAACTCCTCTGAGATAGCACGGGATGCCATTTTTGGCAATTTCTATTATTTTATTTTATTTTTTTAATTTAAAATTCAATGTATAACATGAATGCATAAACACCTCATTTTATTTCAGTGTTAAATTCTGTTTAAAGTAACAGATCATTAAAAATGTCTCAGGACTGCTTGATGATTTTCTTTATTCAGACCCCTCTGATTTTTAATTGGTTATCTCTGGTTTAATGTTTATAAATATTTATTTCACGTCATGTGCTCCATCCAATGCAGATCATTGGCTCCATCCACATCTAGTGAAAACTAGTGTGATTGGATGAGTCATAGAACGCAAACACTCATTGGTTAGCTAAAGGAAATCATCAGAAGCAAGCAGGTGTTCTTCAAACTGCTAAGGTGAATTGTCTATGCCATGCTACAATGTAGGATTCAGAAAAAGATGTTGAAATGTCTGAAAGGTCGGACACAGGCGAGAGCGTATCGGAAGATGGAGACCAACAAGACCTCGTTCATCCTTGGCCCTATCTCAGAGAATTTTTAGAAATAGTCTAAAAATTGAGCTTTCAATCATATAGTGGCATCTGGCTGTTTTTTTTTAAAGGTTACTTTATACTTTTATATTTTCAGTAGTTTTTGGAGCTCATACTTTTTCACTTTTACTTGAGTAAAGAGGTCAAGTTGATACTTCAACCTTTAACAAGAGTGTTTTTAAACTGCAGTATCTATACTTCTACTGAAGTGACAAATGTTTGAACTTTTGACTACCAGGACTACAGAGAGGAGGTGGAGCAGCTGGTGGACTGGTGCAAAGATAACAGCCTGATCCTGAATGTGGAGAAGATGAAGGAGATCACCACCTTCTCCAGAAGCACCATAGAGAGCGTTCTGACCAGCTGTCTCACTGTGTGGTGTGGAGGCTGCAGCGCCTCAGACTGGAAGAAGGTGAGAACAGCAGAGAGGATCATGGGGGCTCCTCCTCCCTCCATTAAAGACATTTCATCCCAGAGCTGCGTGTCCCGAGTCGTGACATCATCAATGACCCCTCACCCCCCCACAATGGACTGTTCTCCCTGCTGCCCTCTGGGAAGAGGCTTCACAGCATTCAGTGCAGGCCCAGCAGGTTCTGCAGCAGCTTCTTCCCCACCGCCATCACACTGCTGAGCTGTTGAAAATAATTTTGAAATCTTGTCACAGACTGCATCACACTGATAACACCAAACCATATCAATGAATTTTTGCACTGTGTTTTTTGATCACTGCTACGCTTTATGAAATGAAAATGTTCATTTCTAAGCTGCTGCTCATTCACTGTCTGACAGCTGTACTAAATGTTGTACAAAGCTGCAATAAAAGTTGTCTAAGTCTAGGCTGGTAGCAGTAGAGGAAGCATATAATCAGACTGTTGAGAAGTTACGGAGATATTTCCAAGTAAAAACGTTGACAAAAGAAGAGGTCCTCACTTGGTGAACGGGGGATTCCCTGGTTAGCTTAGCATCCAGGCTAGCTGAATCGCCGCTGAAAACTTAAGCTTTACTGAAAACAGGCGGATTCTTCTGGCAAAGTTATGGACAGAAGTAAAGGAAACTGCATTATGGCTGTAAGGGATGCAGATACATGTCTTCTTAAGCCGGTCATCAACTGTACTTTGCACACAGCTACAGCTAAAACTGTGCGATGAAACCACAGGGTTTAAAAGCTCCCAGCTGACGATGGTTTGTTCTTCCACTGTGCGACCCCACGCTCTGATGAGAACTACCTGCTCACACTGAACGTCCAGAAACCACATGTCAGTCTCAGCGCGGAGAGAACACTCTGATCAGACACCCTGGTCAATTCAATTCAATCTATTTATATAGCTCCAATTCACAACACATGCATCTCAAGGTACTTTACAGTTCAACCAGATCATCCAGTCACATTGATTCAAAGTTTTCTATCTAAGGAAAACCAGCTGATTGCATCGACTCATTGACTCTTCAGCAATCCCTCACACTAAGCATGCTTGTAACAACAGTGGAGAGGAAAAACTCCCTTTTCCTCCAGCAGAACCAGGCTCAGTGTGGGCGGCCTGTCGTCCTATAATTCTCTTCTTGAAGACTTAGAATTGAAGCTAAGTTTTATAAAAATTCAAAGTTCTTAAAAAGCAGAAAAAGTCTCAAACAAGGATCAAAAAATTTAGACAGAGGCCGCTGAGTCCAGGTCCAGTGAGTTTATTGCTAAACACTACATATTTACACAGCGCTGGTGAGCCGAAGCTGACAAATGGTGAAACCAGCTCCCTTTTATACATTTCTTATCGGTGGAAAAACCCCCTTCAGAACATATTTCAGTCATTGGTAAAGGTCACATTGATATTTATCTGCAAAACACGGTAACATTCATAGACACATCTCATACTTGTGAGAGCACTCTCTCAGGCCATGCAGAAACTTATGACGGTTTAGTCAAAAACATGTTGAAACTTATCCTTTCCCTACTTTAAGCCATGTCAGTCTGGCCTAGTGTTCCTCTTTGTGTCTCAGTCAAAGCATCACCCCTTCTGGGATCAGTACTGCACATTGTGCCTTGAAAATAACAACTCTATTTATCACAAGTTGTATGGCCAAATTTTGCTGGGCTGGTTAACCTTGATATGTCAAATACTTCATTTTTATGAGGGTGCTTTTTCTTATCACTAAGGGCCTTAATCCTGTGCTTTCCAGCAGATGAGTGTGCTTTTCTTCCTCTTACAGTCAGGTGCAGCAGTTACACACACTCATTGCTCTGTTTTTCTCCTCTTGGCCTACATAAATGTATTCATGAACACAATTCTCTTTAATCATTTAAAACTTTTGATTCTTGTTTTATTCTAATCATTTATGACAAATAATACACTACAGGCCATCTGCTAAGGCCAACTGGGGTTCAGCACTGGAGCCCCCCAGGGCCCAGTACTGGCCCCTGTCCTCCTCACCTTAAACACCTCAGACGTCTGTTACAACTCTGAGCTGTGTCACATCCAGAAGTATGCATTTAACACAGACATTGTAGGGGTGTATCAGGGACAACAGAGAGGAGGAGGACCGGAGTCTGGTGGGGGACTTCACCACCGCGCCATACGAACCACCTGGAGCTCAAAATCTCCCAGACCAAGGAGCTGATCATAGACTTTGAGAGGAACGGACCAAAGACTGAGCCGGTACTACTGGAGGGGGGCCGAGGTGGAGGCTGTGGATTCATAAAAATGGTCAACACACACCAACCACCTACACAGGAAGAAAGAGAGCAGTATGGACTTCCTGAGGAGACTGAGGTCCTTCAACATCTGCAATAAGCT
Source organism: Cyprinodon diabolis (assembly GCA_030533445.1). Classification (NCBI taxonomy): domain Eukaryota; kingdom Metazoa; phylum Chordata; class Actinopteri; order Cyprinodontiformes; family Cyprinodontidae; genus Cyprinodon; species Cyprinodon diabolis. Next base: position 48,087,325 of record CM060084.1, on the reverse strand, counting down.
GTTGGAGATGTTCTATCAGTCTGTGGTTGCCAGTGTCCATGAAGGACACCTCCAGACTGGACCAACTGGTGAGGCCAGCCGGTTCTGTGATTGGCTAGAAGCTGGACCCTCTGGGGACGATTGCAGAGACAAGGACACTTAACAAACTGCTGGACATTATAAACAATGCCAGCCACCCTCTGCACACTGTCTTCACCTCTCAGAGGAGCCTGATCAGTGGGAGATTGCTGCTCCCCAAATGCAGAACAAACAGACTGCTGAACTCTTTGCTCTGGGGGGGGGGGGGGGGGGGGAGGTGATAGGAAGAGGAACAAATGTTCAGCACCCCCCTCCTTGGACATCTGATGCACAACCTTACCTATTGTCACTCATGTGCAATATTCATCTCTCCCACAGTGCAATAACACATGGCAGCTACTGTGTAGTCTTCCCTTAGCTCTCTACTGTGCAGATATTTTAATATCTAAAGGAAACTTATTCCAGGACATTACATCTTTTTATCTTTTTTTCATGCTTTTTTTCTACTATATACACTCTTTTTATATTGTCTGTTATATTTGTATCATTGATGGCATCTTACTTTAACTCTTTGTACTCTATATAAGCTTTTCTTAGGAAACATTGAACTTTTAATTTGACTGGATGATCTGATTGAACTGGACCTATAAAGCTACCTGAGATGACAGGAGTTATAAATTAAAGCTAAAGAAATCAAATTAACTGAATTAAACTGATTTAATGGCTGGTTTTTCCTCATAATCTGCTGAATATCAAATATGTCAAATATTAACTCCCCTTCCTGATAGATGAAAATGTCAAGCACCACAGCATCTGAGGTAAACTGAAAAAGTCCTTCCAAGTCTTGAGCTGACTGACGAGGAAAAGAAGAGACTTGGAGAAGAACAGGAGGAGCTTACAGAGGCTGCAGAGCAGGGAAGGATGGGCACACTGAGCCACGGCTGCGAGGAATGATTTGAGGCCTGCAGGTGTTTTCATATCTTAAAAGAGATCGATATTAGCATTTGCTCTGATGCTGACTGTACTGCGCCGCTCCAAATAAATAACCATAATCACAAAACGCCCCGAGATTGACTCTCAATAGAATTATCATTCTTTCCTCTTTGGCAGATTTGGATATTGCTCCTTCAGGGTTCTCAAATGACTTTGTTGTCGAGTCTGTTGTGAGTGGATGTGTTTGTAGGTGTGTGTGTGGGTGTGTGTGTGTGTGTAGGTGTGTGTGGGGGGGTAGGGGTGTGTTCTTTTGTCTTTGTGTCGGGGCATTCAAATTTCATTAAGTCAATGAACTATGGCCATTATATAAAGTGTGTGTGGGTAATTTTGTGACAGTGTATGGATCTGTGCTGATGTGAGGGTGTGTGTTGTCTGTTTGCGTGTGTGGGGTGTGTGGGGCTATGTGTTGCCATGGGCTGTGAACAACAACAGGCCGTAGTAATTGAATCTTCATCTGAGCCCTTAAGTCTAACCATTAGACAACGATAATACAAGGAGAGCACACGCACACAGGGCTTGTTCAGTCTCATTAAAACCATAGCTGAAGTGCACAGCGGTAGGTTCTGTCGTTCATCATTAAGACCTGATGGCCCACTGAGTTTAGGCCCCAAGAGGAACAGACAAAGAAACTGTGGAAGAAAGTGAGAAAAAGTTGCAAGGTTGAGTTTAAACCAGCTGCTAATCTGGTCTTCATGTAAGAGAATTAATCTTGGAAGAGCAAATAGCGCATTGAAGCCAGCTTGAAATGCACACAGCATGCACTGGGAAACAATCTACCACAGTCAGTCAGGTGGAAACCCAGTTCTCCCCGAGTGTCTCAGAGACGTCGTGACTGCAGGTATATTCTTCATCAGAAACACGCCATCCTCCTCTAGGTAGGCGAGAACCAGATGCCTGCAGGTAGCAGAACCATGATTGTTAACATAGAAAGCGGCCGAAGAAACGTGCAGGACCAAGAGACGCCGGAGCTGTCCTTGGTGCTGAGTAGTGTGCTGCTGACTAATTACCTTTTGGTTGGAGCTGTCTCCTCTGTAGTCACCACTACTTATACTGTTGTCTTAATGGAACTGAACACCCCCCATCAGCCCCACTCAGCTGCTTACTACCCCTGCCCTTCACTTCCCAATTCTAATTCAGCTCCACTCTGCAGAAAGCAATGAAATGGAATTGACTGATACCCACAAAATGCATTACAGTTCGTAATAAGACATCAATAAAAAGTAAAAAAAAAGAAGGCTAGAAGTCCTGTACACTACCAGTGCCCCCTAGAGGCCACCCCTGTCATTACACATCATTAGTGTCTCCTCAATTAAGTGTGAATTTCTTGTTATTTTTGATCTATAAGTCAGACCTCCAGTCTGTTTCAATTCCATCCTTTGGTTTTATTTACTCTAAAAAGGGGTAAATACCTGCCTGAGTTAAGAAAGGTAAAAGTATTAAAAGGAAAACATGTTAAAAGGTTTAAAATATGATTGAAGATGATAATCAAATAGGATAACATCAAGTTTCTATGATGTAAAACTCAAACTCTTTGGGTTTCAGAAATCAAGACCTATTTATTCTATAAACCTAATGCATAAAGTGAACTTTCCCTTAAATCCTCATTTCTTGTCATTTCTGGGATTGTGACTTAAAGATAAAAGTTCTCATTCAAAGTCTCTGGAAATCTTTTTTAATTATTATTATTATTATTGAAATACTTTGATTTCTTTTAAATAAATAACTGCATTTATTCAGTTCACTCAATTTCTTTGGCGCTGATCCACATCATGTAACCTCAGGTCACTTTACAGTTCACCAGATCATCAATTTAATTTCCATTCAATTTAATTCAGTTTATTTCTTTAGCACCAATTCACAACACATGTCACCTCAAGGCACATTACAGTTCACCAAATAATACAGTCAAATTGATTCCAAGTTTTCTATCTAAGGAAAACAGCTGATTGCATCGACTCATTGACTCTTGGGCAATCCCTCTCACTAAGCATGCTTGTAGTGACAGTGGAGAGGAAAACTCCCTTTGAACAGGAGAAAAACCTCCAGTAGAACCAATCTCAGTGTGAGAGGCCATCTGCTGAGGCCGACTGGGGTTCAAGGAGACAGAAGCAGACATAGAAAATGAACATAGAAGCTCTGAACTGTAAAGGCTTTATATCTTAGAAAAGTTAACGGTAAGCTAGTTCCAAAGGTCTGTACCTTAAAAACAAGATGAATTGTTGCGAGATTTGTGAATTTAAAAACTTTTGCGTCACATTTATTTCAAAACGCCAGCCAGCAAAATAAACATACTCATATGTATGTCAAACTGGTTTATTACTACATGGTATATCTACCACCGCACAAAAAATCACACGTGCAAGAAACTGCCGCTTTGAGAGGAGAAAATCACTCTGCGCGCACATCAGCTCCTCCCACGCGCACTGGGGATCATGCTGGGGATCTAGCCGTGCACACGATTTTGTACCCTGTGGCCAGCTTGAAGACTGCTGCTAACGATCTTAATCTCCCGTAACCAAGAGTAAAATAAAGCCTTTATGTGATCAACAGATCCCATCTCTGATGGAGAGGCAGACATTTAACTGTAAATGGATGGATTAACGTATTAGCTGGGGACATTAGCAAAAGGCCTATAACTAATGAACCGTTACAATCTATTCATGTTAACCTCAAATTAAAGACCAGAGAGGTTTTAAATAAACACCAGGAACGTGGACTAATATTTAAACTAATGTGATTTAGAATGAGGAGAAGAAAACCCTCCCAGCCCCCCATATAGCGCAGACTCCCTCGAAGGAGGGGCCACATGAGCCAACAGGTTAACCCAGGCAGGACAAAGAAACACAAATATCATTATCACCTGATGTCATCCCTTTGGTTTAAAATCAGCATTTAGACACCTATTTCACATTAAGCACATTAAATAATCAGCGTGTCGGCTCAGCTTCTCTGGGTCATGTTGTCAAATAATTACTCAAGCATTTCAACTACAAGACAAACCCTTACCCTAAACATTAACCCTAAACACTAAACCTTAACCTTAGTTCCTCTGAAACACACCAACATACAGAGTGGTTACTGATCTGGTTCTTGTTCTGCTTCCTCTTTTTTCCCCTGAAGGCTCCTAATTACTAACCTTAAGAACTAACCCTAAACGTTAACCCTAAGCATTAACCTTAAGCGCTAACCATAAGCACTAACCCTAAACTCTAACCCTAGGCACTAACCCAAAACACTAACCCTAAGACTAACCTTAAGTACTAATCATAAGCACTAACCCTAAACACTAACCCTAAGCACTAAACCTTAACCTTAGTTCCTCTGAAACACACCAACATACAGAGTGGTTACTAATCTGGTTCTTGTTCTGTTTCCTCTTTTTTCCCCTGAAGGCGAACAATTACTAACCTTAAGCACTAACCTTAAGTGCTAATAATAAACACTAACCCTAAGCACTAACCTTAAGCACTAATCATAAGCACTAACTCTAAGCACTAACCCTAAGCGCTAACCTTAAGCACTAATCATAAGCACTAACCCTAAGCACTAACCCTAAGCACTAACCTTAAGCACTAATCATAAGCACTAACCCTAAGCACTAACCCTAAGCACTAACCTTAAGCACTAATCATAAGCACTAACCCTAAGCACTAACCCTAAGCACTAATCATAAGCACTAACTCTAAGCACTAACCCTAAGCGCTAACCTTAAGCACTAATCATAAGCACTAACCCTAAGCACTAACCCTAAGCACTAACCTTAAGCACTAATCATAAGCACTAACCCTAAGCACTAACCCTAAGCACTAACCTTAAGCACTAATCATAAGCACTAACCCTAAGCACTAACCCTAAGCACTAATCATAAGCACTAACTCTAAGCACTAACCCTAAGCACTAACCTTAAGCACTAATCATAAGCACTAACTCTAAGCACTAACCCTAAGCACTAACCTTAAGCACTAATCATAAGCACTAACCCTAAGCACTAACCCTAAGCACTAACCTTAAGCACTAATCATAAGCACTAACCCTAAGAACTAACCCTAAGCACTAACCTTAAGCACTAATCATAAGCACTAACCCTAAGCACTAATCCTAAGCACTAACCTTAAGCACTAATCATAAGCACTAACCCTAAGCACTAACCCTAAGCACTAACCTTAAGCACTAATCATAAGCACTAACCCTAAGCACTAGCCCTAAGGACTTACCCTCAACACTAACCCTAAGCACTAACCTTAAGCACTAATCATAAGCACTAACCCTAAGAACTAACCCTAAGCACTAACCTTAAGCACTAATCATAAGCACTAACCCTAAGCACTAATCCTAAGCACTAACCTTAAGCACTAATCATAAGCACTAACCCTAAGCACTAACCCTAAGCACTAACCTTAAGCACTAATCATAAGCACTAACCCTAAGCACTAGCCCTAAGGACTTACCCTCAACACTAACCCTAAGCGCTAACCTTAAGCACTAATCATAAGCACTAACCCTAAGAACTAACCCTAAGCACTAACCTTAAGCACTAATCATAAGCACTAACCCTAAGCACTAATCCTAAGCACTAACCTTAAGCACTAATCATAAGCACTAACCCTAAGCACTAACCTTAAGCACTAATCATAAGCACTAACCCTAAGCACTAGCCCTAAGGACTTACCCTCAACACTAACCCTAAGCCCTAACTCTAAACATTAATCCTAAACACTAAACCTAAACACTAAACCTTAACACTAACCACTATCCCTAAGTAATAAAAACCAAACACTAACCCTAAACAGCAACTGTTGAGGCTATTTATTTTTATTATATCTCATCCTTTATTATCTTATCCCATATTAACCTTGTGTATTATCTTTTGTAGACTCTTGTGAAAGAATTCCTTTTCAGGTGCAAGGAAGAAAATTTTCTTCATGCGTATAACCATAAACACTAACCCTAATCGCTAACCCTTTGTTTGAGTACTCCTTAGTTCCTAAAGGAAAGGTGCACTTTGAAATACTTTTGACGTATACATTTAGTTTTAGGAAAAGGTCAATAGTTTAATGTAATGCCAACCTGTACTACAGAGCTAAAGCAACGCACATGAGGCATAACTGTGTTGCCATAGTAACAACTGTGTTCCGCTACCGTTGGAGAGAAGAGGCCGTCCCATTCTCTTTTATACACCCCCACCTTCAATCAGGAGCCCTCCACAGCTGTGATTGTGACATCACTGGGAACGACACTCAATGATCGCGTTGACTGATTGTTTTTATCGAGTTTATTGTTTATTTAGTTTTTACAGCTTTGGGCCATTTGAGATGATGGCCCACCACGCTTTTGTTGATTGATGGGACACACTGACGTCACCCAGGTTTTTATGTCTTTCATGCCTCTAGTCTATGTAACAGCTTGGTTTCACCAGGATTTATAAAAATCATAATTTCTAACGTATATGGTAACAAAACTGGGTTTTAGACATGTAAAAAAAAAGGATGAAAGATTAAAGCTAAAGGACATAATGTGTGAAAGTTTGATGTATTTCTGAAACTTTTATTTTTCAGTCTGGCTCTGAGCATTATTATTCCATTCCACGGCATCTCATTTATTGTTGGTGGAATAACATCATAACACTTTTCTTTCTTGTTTGCCTTCACTTAATTTCTGTTGGGCTAAATATAAACAGGGTTGATGCCGCATTTGTTAAATTGCCACCAGTGTTGATCTTCACACTGCTTAGATGCTGTATTTAATTTTAATATCAAAGGCAGCTGTCTAGACAAATAACATCTGCGCCTTTTTTGGCTCAGTCTGCCCACATTTTCAGGACTATGCGTCTAAATTGATTGATTGACTTTATCAATCTCACAGTGGAGAAATGTACTCCTTACATCAGCTCAAATAGTCTAAAAGAAGAAGATGGTGCCAAATGAAGAAAAGGTATATATACAATATAGTTATTGCACATGGTGTCAGATGTAAAGAAACAGGTTATTGCACAGAATATTAAATGGTAAATTGGACATTATACATTGTTGTTGGGGTTGTAGTGTCTCATTGTAGAGTCTGGTTGTAGCAGGGATGATGACCTGCAGTGGCGCACCTTTTTCCAAACACGGTGTAAAAGTATTTGACTATAGGAGCTGCTCAGCTCCTCTACAATCTGGTGCAGAGGGTGGAAGGTGGTGTCCATGATGGGTGGGAGCTTGGACAGCACCCTCCTCTCAGCCACTTCCTCCACTGAGTCCAGAGTGCAGCCTAGGACAGAAATGGCCTAGAAAACTCTCCACAGTTTCTATGTCCTGCCCCTGTATGTTCACGGGGGGGGGGGGGTGGTCTTCTCCTTCAGTCTATCACCATCTCCTTGGTCTTACTGGTGTTCAGACAAAGATGGTTCTTCTCACACCAGTCCACAAAGTCCTGGATGCCCGAACGGTACTCCAGATCGTTCCCCTCAGATCATGTACTAGCCTACAATGGCCGAGTCATCTGAGAACTTCGGGAGATGGTAGCAGAAGAAGTCTGAGGTGTAGAGGTAGGCTGTTACCTTATCGTGGTGGAGGGGTTTGAGTGTCCCAATGACTTTACAAGCCATGTTGTCTGGGGGCTTTATGCATCTAGTAGGGTCACCCAAGGCAGACAGGTCCTAGGTGACGGACCAGACAAAGAGCAGCCTAAATAACTCTTATGACGAAAAAAATACATGGACCAAGTGTTCCCTCGCCCGGACATGGGTCCGGGGGCCCCACTCTTGAGCCAGGCCTGGAGGTGGGGCACGCTGGCAAGCGACCGGTTGCTGGGCTTTTACCCATAGTGCCTGGATGGGCAGAGCCCACAGAGGAAACGTGGGTCCCCTGTCCTATGGGCTCACCACCTGTAGGAGGGGCCAAAGGGGTCGGGTGCAATGTGTGCTGGGTTGACCTTGGTGTTTTGATCCTCAACTGAAGAAGCTGGCTCTAGGGACATGAATAAGGGGAAGATGGTGCGCGAGATTGATAGGCGGATTGGTACAGGTGTCTGCTGTAAAGTGTGCACTGTACAGGTCTGTTGTGGTGAAGAGAGAGCTGAGCCAAAAAACAAAGCTCTTGATTTACATTCCTACCCTCATCTATGGTCATGAGCTTTGGGTCCTGACTGAAAGAACGAGATCCCGGATACAAGCGGCTAAAATGAGAGGCCAGACACACTACCCGGATGAATGAGGAGCTCAGTCATCCAGTGGAGGACTCAGAGTAGAGCCGCTCCTCCACGTCGAGAGGAGCCAGTTGAGGTGACTCGGGCATCTGATTATGATGCATCCTGGATGTCTCCCTTGTGAGGTGTTCCAGGCATGACCCACTGGAATGAGGCCCAGGGGGAGACCCAGGACAAGCTGAAGGAACCATGTTGCTCAGCTGACCTGGGAGCGCCTTGGGATTCCCTTGGAGGAGCTGGCCCAAGTGCCTGGGGAGAGGGACGTCTGGGCCTCCCTACTGAAGCTGCTACCCCTTTGACCCGACACTGGATAAGCGGAAGAAGATGGAGTCATTATCAGTAGCCCTTTGTTAATTAAGTCATCCAGCTATGTTCAATCCCATAACCGTTCTTTTGTCAATGATAATTATTAAAGTGGACCTTTTCCCATTCATTTTAGACTACTTTTGGTAAGATGTTCTTGAAGACTGTGATGGTCACATGGTCAGTAACTCCACACAACACCACTTTTTCATAAGTTTTTTTTTTTTAAATCAGAGTAGCATAAATATATTGGTTTGTTTTTGACAATTTTGAAGACATTAGTTCCAATTGTAGCGCGCACATTTGGTTAACTTTTGTTTATTTAATTTTGTCAAATGCTTAATATATTTTCTGCTTTCTTTTCTGGTGCTGTGGGAGTGCAATCAACTGGGGGAATGTGGCTGACATCATGGACTGATTGGGTGGTACCATCTAGAGTTCCACTATGGGGGAAGACCATGGACTCCACATTTTAAAATATGTTGCATAATTTCTTCTTCTTACTTTTGTGATTTGCTCATTTTGTTAATTTGTATATTGATTGTTATTTAAGTTTAATCCTTAAGCTAACTGTTTAGTTTTTTTTTGTTAATTTGTTGTAGATGTTCTCCCTACCTCTTCCTCAGTGTGTCAGTCTGGTCTGATCAGCCAGTATTTAAGTCCCCTTTGTTTGCTGTGTGTCAGGTCAGTTTTTTTGTTTGTTCAGTTAGTTTGAGGTTTCATATGTTTGAACTTAAAACTTTTTGCCCTTAGTTAATTTCTTCATTTGACCTCTTTTAAGGGCCCTGAATTTTTTTGTTTGGATTATTGCTACTTTGGGGAAATAAAACCCAGTTTTTTGACATTCACCACTGTGTCCTCATGCTTGGCTGGCTCGGTCCTTCACACATGGTGTCAGAAGTGGGATCTGCCAGTTGAGGACACAGTTTTTGGGTGGATTTGAATATTTTTGACAGTTATATATTTTTTTTCTTCTCAAAATTTTTTTTTTTCTTTCTTTGACTCATGGTGATTTTCCCTGTCTGAAGATGCACCGTGGAGCCAGGAAACAGAAATTGGAGACCCAACCAGCAGAGGAACCATGTGGTGGAGAAGAGGAAATGGAGGCTGGAGCTTCTACAATGGCAGCAGACACTGGGGGTGAAGATGTCAGAGAACCAACACTGAAGGACCTGACTGGGATCTTGCAGGCATTCATGGTTCAGCAGGAGGCACGGGAGGAAAAGTTAACCAAAGAGCGTGAAAAACAGGAACATCGTTTTAAAGCCATACAACATCAGTTTCAGCTTCTACAAATGGAAGTGCAGGCCCGCACTTCTCCACTCCCTGAGCCCTCTTCAAGTGATGCAGAACCCCAAGAGGATGACGATGAAGTCAGGAATGCAACAATCCGAATATCTCCAGGTCAGTCACAATTCTCTCTTGAGCCAAAGTTACAGAAATTGACAAGTGAAGATGATACTGAACATTTCCTTGTTACATTTGAGAGAATTGCCGCTGCCTGTAGATGGCCAAAAGCAGACTGGGTCTTCCGCCTCATTCCTCTACTGACTGGTAAGGCAAGGAGTGCCTATGTTCATATGGATGTTGATGAGACACAGGATTATGAAAATGTGAAAACAGCCATTTTAAATAAGTATGATGTGAATCCTGAAATCTATAGACAAAGGTTTCGTTCCCTGTATGTTCATCCTGATGAGAGCCCTAAAGAACTTTATGTGAGGCTGAAAGAACTGTATGGAAAATGGATTCTACCCAGAGGTAAAACAGTGGAAGAAGTTGGTGAAATGTTAATTTTGGAACAATATCTCAGAATGTTGTCCCCTGAGCTCCAGGTGTGGATAAAAGAGCATGATCCAAAATCAGCCGCAGAAGCCTCCAGCCTTGCAGATGTGTTTGTGGCTGCTCGTGGGAAGGGCCAGCCATGGAGTATTGCCTCATTTAAAGAGAAGAACACCGGCAAGCCAGCACCATCTCGGCACCACCAGGGTTCAGCAACAGGTGTGAGTAAAATCTCAAGAACTGAGCAGCCTGCCAATGCTCCTAATAAACTTGTTAGAAAAATCCCTGTTTGTTATCTTTGTGGGATGGAAGGACACATTAAACCCATGTGCCCACAAAATCCTTTAAAACTGACCCAGATGTGCTTTGTGCCACGCAAAAGCCCAGATATAAAACAAGAGAGGCAATCTTTAATGAAAACTACCACAGTAATAATCAATGGAAGAAGACTTAAAGCATTGATAGATACTGGCAGTAATCAGACTTTGGTTCACAGACAGTTTGTACCAAGTGGTATGTGTCCTTATGGGACCATTTCAATCTGTTGTGTGCATGGTGAAGAGAGGTCTTACCCTACTGCTGACATTTTTATTGAAGTAGAAGGACCAGCATATCTACTGAATGTAGGTGTGGCTGATAACTTGCCATTCCCTGTAGTTTTGGGAGAAGACCTGCCAGTGCTCTATGATCTGTTAAAACAATCAAAGGACTGTAATTTGGCTATTACAAGGGCTAAAGCTAAAGAAATTAATGAGCACCTTCCAAATTTGAGTACCTTAGCTTTCTTTGATGCTGACTTAGAATCTGAACCCGAGAGATCTAAGAAATCAAGGAGTCAAAGAAAGCAGGAGAAGTTCAGAGGTACTGTTATAAAGGTGCCTGCAGATGCTACCCCTGATGTACCATTGGGATTTCAGATGCCCACAAACATCATTCAAATGCAGCAAAATGACCCAACATTGTCAATCACTTTGTTACAAGCTAAGCAGAGGAATTCTGAGGGTGAGCTTTGCAACAGCAAAGACGGGTATTTTTTACAGAACGGCATACTTTACCATCAGTGTGGTCAGGCTAAACGCCTAGTGGTCCCTCAAGAGGCCCGAGAGGTTGTACTAAATCTGGGTCATTCAATTCCCTGGGCTGGCCACCTAGGGAAATGCAAGACCACTAGTCGTATTAAACGTCACTTTCACTGGCCTGGCCTGCATTCAGATGTTGCTAAATTCTGTAAGAGCTGCCCCCAGTGTCAAAAAACTTCAATTAAAGGCCCCTCTAAAGTTCCACTTCAGCCCCTGCCTGTGATAGGCACGCCATTTGAACGTCTCGGAATGGACATTGTCGGCCCCCTGGAAAAGAGCCGTTCAGGCTATCGGTATATGTTGGTGATCATAGATTACGCAACCAGATACCCTGAAGTCTTTCCACTGAAGACAATGAAGGCAAAAGCTGTAGCCTTCTCTCTGATACAGTTCTTTTCAAGAGTGGGGTTTCCTCGTGAAATTCTCACAGATCAAGGGTCTAATTTCATGTCTGTTTTACTGAAACAGGTGTATAAATTATTGGGGATAAGGAGTGTGAGGACCACCCCATACCATCCCCAAACAGATGGGTTGACGGAGCGCTTTAACCAGACCCTGAAGCAGATGCTCCGTAAGTTTGTGGATGAAACGGGCTCTGACTGGGATCAGTGGTTGCCTTACCTCCTTTTTGCATATAGGGAAGTTCCCCAGGCCTCCACTGGGTTCTCTCCTTTTGAACTCCTATATGGTCATGAGGTCAGGGGCCCTCTTACCCTATTAAAGGAAATGTGGGAAGGGACCCAGATGGGGAAGGAGCCGGTTAATGTTGTTTCCTATATTCTACAGATGAGGGAGAAACTGGAAAAAATGAGCATATTGGCTAAGAACCATTTGGAAGTTGCACAGAGGTTCCAAAAGGCCTGGTATGATCGTTCAACAAGAGAGAGAATTTTTCAACCAGGTCAAAAGGTTCTGATAATGTTGCCTACAAATGATAGTAAGCTCCTAGCAAAGTGGCAAGGTCCCTTTGAGGTGCAGAAGAAATTAGGCCCTACAACCTACCGAGTTGCCACCCCAGGGCTCCAGCGATCTAGCAGAGTTCTGCATGTAAATCTGCTTAAAGAGTGGGTCCCACGGACTGAAAAAGGAACAGATGTCCTGTTCATCCAGCATGTTGGAGAAGATGAAGAAACGGAGCAATACTTGCCATCTCAGTCTGCCTCCATTGTGGATCTGGGCCATCTGACAGATGATCAACACCATGAGGTAAAAACTCTTATTACCTCAGATGTTTTCAAAGAATATCCAGGCCGCACAAATTTGGTTGAACATAATATTGTGCTGAAAGAAAATGCGTCAGTTAGACGTATGAGTTACAGGGTACCTGAACGTCTCTTGGGAGCTTTGAAGAAAGAAGTGGACCTCATGTTGTCCCTGGGAATCATTCAGCCCTCAAAAAGTGAATGGTGCAATCCAGTTGTGTTGGTTCCCCAAAAGGATGGCACCATAAGGTTCTGTATTGACTTCAGGTATCTGAACTCTGTTTCAAAGTTTGATTCATACCCAACACCCCGAGTGGATGAACTTATAGAGCGTCTGGGGAAAGCTAAATATTTATCCACTATTGACCTTTCTAAGGGTTATTGGCAGGTTGTTCTCAGTGAAGGTTCAAGGGAGTTAACAGCTTTCCGCACATCCTGGGGGCTGTTTGAGTTCACAGTTCTACCGTTTGGTCTTCATGGAGCACCTGCCACTTTCCAAAGACTGATGGACCAGGTACTGTATGGTCTAGCTGATTATGCCAGTGCTTATCTTGATGACATTGTCATTTACAGTGGAACCTGGGAAGAACACCTGAAACATCTGAGGACAGTTCTGGACAGACTGAAGATGGCTGGTCTCACAGTCAACCCAGCTAAGTGTTCCCTGGCCAAAATGGAGACGCAGTACCTTGGTTTCACAGTTGGAGGTGGGGTTATAAAGCCACAAGTGGATAAAGTCAAAGTTATTGCATCTGCTCCTCTACCACAGACCAAAAAGCAGCTCAGATCCTTCCTTGGGATGGCCGGCTTCTACAATCGCTTTATTGCAAACTTCTCAGCTAGAGCGGCTGCCTTGACGGATTTGACGAGTTCACGGTGCCCAAATCAAGTTCAGTGGAATCCAAAAGCGGTTGCTGCTTTTCGAGACATCCAGCAATCTCTGAGTGAGAATCCAGTTCTTCATAGTCCTGATTTTGAAAAGGATTTTGTACTGCAAACAGATGCTTCTGAAAGGGGTGTTGGGGCGGTACTTCTACAGGGATCACCAGGGGACCAGCATCCTATAGCTTACATCAGTCGTAAACTGCTACCCCGGGAAGAGCACTATGCCACAGTGGAGAAGGAAGCTTTGGCTATCAAATGGGCACTTGATTCCTTCAAGTACTACCTTCTTGGAAGGAAGTTTATTTTGCAGACCGACCACAAGGCACTTCAATGGCTAAACCGCATGAAGGACACAAATGGAAGGATAACCCGGTGGTACTTGGCTTTACAGCCATATCACTTTGAAGTCCAGCACATCCCTGGGAAAGAAAATGTGACTGCTGACTTTCTCTCTCGCTGTCCTAGTGACAGTTTCGAAGAGGGGGGGTGTGTGATGGTCACATGGTCAGTAACTCCACACAACACCACTTTTTCATAAGTTTTTTTTTTTAAAATCAGAGTAGCATAAATATATTGGTTTGTTTTTGACAATTTTGAAGACATTAGTTCCAATTGTAGCGCGCACATTTGGTTAACTTTTGTTTATTTAATTTTGTCAAATGCTTAATATATTTTCTGCTTTCTTTTCTGGTGCTGTGGGAGTGCAATCAACTGGGGGAATGTGGCTGACATCATGGACTGATTGGGTGGTACCATCTAGAGTTCCACTATGGGGGAAGACCATGGACTCCACATTTTAAAATATGTTGCATAATTTCTTCTTCTTACTTTTGTGATTTGCTCATTTTGTTAATTTGTATATTGATTGTTATTTAAGTTTAATCCTTAAGCTAACTGTTTAGTTTTTTTTTGTTAATTTGTTGTAGATGTTCTCCCTACCTCTTCCTCAGTGTGTCAGTCTGGTCTGATCAGCCAGTATTTAAGTCCCCTTTGTTTGCTGTGTGTCAGGTCAGTTTTTTTGTTTGTTCAGTTAGTTTGAGGTTTCATATGTTTGAACTTAAAACTTTTTGCCCTTAGTTAATTTCTTCATTTGACCTCTTTTAAGGGCCCTGAATTTTTTTGTTTGGATTATTGCTACTTTGGGGAAATAAAACCCAGTTTTTTGACATTCACCACTGTGTCCTCATGCTTGGCTGGCTCAGTCCTTCACAAAGACACCTTATCAATTTATCAGCCAATAGCTTTTTTACATCAGTTTATGTCAGCACTACCTTTTCTTGGAAACAGTAAAAATAGCTCAAACTTGTGACATTTTCATATTCATCAGGGTTATAAGATATAATAAAATAAAAAGTAGAATACTTTTTATTTTATTATATCTTATTTTTTCCTCTGTGAACCTTTTAATACCTCAATTATTAAAGTCATTTCACTGTATACAACTGCAACATGCTCATCCACACACACACATATATGTATATATGTGTGTGTATATATTCAATTCAATTCAGTTTATTTATATAGCGCCAAATTCACAACACATGTCATCTCAAGGCACTTTACAGTTGAACCAGATCATACAGTCAAATTGATACAAAGTTTTCTATCTAAGGAAAACCAGTTGATCGCATCGACTCATTGACTCAAATACAATCCCTCACACTAAGCATGCTTGTAGCGACAGTGGAGAGGAAAAACTCCCTTTGAACAGGAAGAAACCTCCAGCAGAACCAGGCTCAGTGTGAGCGGCCATCTGCCGAGGCCGACTGGGGTTCAAGGAGACAGAAGCAGAGATACAAAAAGCAGCTGTAAAAGGCGGCCCCGTCCAGGAAACACACAGCCAGGCAGACGAGCTCCAAGGCACCTCCCATGCCAGAGGATGAAGAGAGCACATCCACCCAGCCACGGCCAGAGAAACAGGACCACACTGGAAAACAGGCCGATCTCCAACATCTACAAACAAGGGTGTTGATGGAAGCAGCACAGCTGATGT
The DNA here is from genome assembly GCA_030533445.1 of Cyprinodon diabolis. Classification (NCBI taxonomy): domain Eukaryota; kingdom Metazoa; phylum Chordata; class Actinopteri; order Cyprinodontiformes; family Cyprinodontidae; genus Cyprinodon; species Cyprinodon diabolis. Next base: position 48,071,885 of record CM060084.1, on the reverse strand, counting down.
TTCTTTCCAGGATGACGTCACAGCCAAACAGGAACAGACGAGGCAAAGCTACTCTGAGGAAAAGCAGAGAGAGCAGAAGGTTAGAGATTGAACTAACAGATTCTGCAGAATAGGAGAATAGAGAGAATGAAGCAGAATGATGAAATGGGGGTCCCTATGTCCTCCAGCAGTCTAAGCCTATAGCAGCATAACTATAGAGATAGCTCAGGATAACCTGGGCCACCCTAACTATAAACTTTATCAAAAAGGAAAGTTTTAAGCCTAGTCTTAAAAGTAGACAGAGTGTCTGCCTCACGGACTAAAACTGGTAGTTGGTTCCACAGGAGAGGAGCCTGATAACTAAAAGATCTGCCTCCCATTCTACTTTTAGAAATTCTAGGAACCACTAGTAAACCTGCAGATTGAGAGCGAAGTGCTCTGTTAGGAACATAAGGAACAATCAGATCTCTGATATCAGATGGAGCTTGGCCATTTAAGGCTTTATATGTGAGAAGGAGGATTTTAATTTCTATTCTGGATTTAACAGGAAGCCAATGAAGAGAAGCCAGGATAGGAGAGATATGATCTCTCTTTTTAATTTTCATCAGAACTCTGGCTGCAGCATTTTGGATCAGCTGAAGGCTTTTAACTACAGTTTGTGGACTTCCTGATAGTAAAGAATTACAATAGTCCAGCCTTGAAGTAACAAATGCATGGACTAGTTTCTCAGCATCACCCCTGGACAGGAGATTTCTCATTTTTGCAATGTTCCTCAGATGAAAGAAGGAAATTCTAGAAACCTCTTTGATCTGGGATTTAAATGACAGGTCCTGATCAAAAATAACACCAAGATTTTTTACTTTATTATCTGAAATCAGTTTAATCCCATCCAAATGAAGTGACTGGCTAATCAGCTTCTTTTTCAGAGACTCTGGTCCAAAGACTGTAACTTCTGTTTTGTCTGCATTCAGAAGCAGAAAGTTAAGAGTCATCCAGGTTTTTATGTCTTCAAGACATGCCTGTAATCTATGTAATGGGTTAGCTTCATCTGGATTTATAGACAGATATAGCTGGGTATCATCAGCATAACAGTGGAAATTAATCCCATGCTGTCTAATAACTCTACCAATTGGGAGCATGTATAAAGTAAAGAGAATTGCTCCTAGCACTGATCCCTGTGGTACTCCACAGGTAACCTTTGAGCGTGTTGAAGATCTATCATTAACATAAACAAACTGAATTCGATCAGATAGATAAGATCCAACAGGACGAGCACAGATACAAGTCCATTATCTGAGGCCATGAGAATATCATTAGTGACTTTCACCAGAGCTGTTTCAGTGCTATGATGAGCTCTAAAGCCAGACTGAAACTCTTTAAAAAGTTCATTATATATATATATATGAACATATACACTCACCGGCCACTTTATTAGGTACCCCATGCTAGTAACGGGTTGGACCCCCTTTTGCCTTCAGAACTGCCTCAATTCTTCGTGGCATAGATTCAACAAGGTGCTGGAAGCATTCCTCAGGGAGTTTGGTTCATATTGATATGATGGCATCACACAGTTGCCGCAGATTTGTCGGCTGCACATCCATGATGCGAATCTCCCGTTCCACCACATCCCAAAGATGCTCTATTGGATTGAGATCTGGTGACTGTGGAGGCCATTTGAGTACAGTGAACTCATTGTCATGTTCAAGAAACCAGTCTGAGATGATTCCAGCTTTATGACATGGCGCATTATCCTGCTGAAAGTAGCCATCAGAAGTTGGGTACATTGTGGTCATAAAGGGATGGACATGGTCAGCAACAATACACAGGTAGGCTGTGGCGTTGCAACGATGCTCAATTGGTACCAAGGGGCCCAAAGAGTGTCAAGAAAATATTGCCCACACCATGACACCACCACCACCAGCCTGAACCGTTGATACAAGGCAGGATGGATCCATGCTTTCATGTTGTAGACGGCATATTCTGACCCTACCATCCGAATGTCGCAGCAGAAATCGAGACTCATCAGACCAGGCAACGTTTTTCCAATCTTCTATTGTCCAATTTCGATGAGCTTGTGCAAATTGTAGCCTCAGTTTCCTGTTCTTAGCTGAAAGGAGTGGCACCCGGTGTGGTCTTCTGCTGCTGGAGCCCATCTGCCTCAAAGTTGGACGTACTGTGCGTTCAGAGATGCTCTTCTGCCCACCTTGGTTGTAACGGGTGGTTATTTGAGTCACTGTTGTCCTTCTATCAGCTCCAACCAGTCTGGCCATTCTCCTCTGACCTCTGGCATCAACAAGGCATTTCCGCCCACAGAACTGCCGCTCACTGGATGTTTTTTCTTGTTCGGACCATTCTCTGTAAACCCTAGAGATGGTTGTGCGTGAAAATCCCAGTAGATCAGCAGTTTCTGAAATACTCAGACCAGCCCTTCTGGCACCAACAATCATGCCACGTTCAAAGTCACTCAAATCACCTTTCTTCCCCATACTGATGCTCGGTTTGAACTGCAGGAGATTGTCTTGACCATGTCTAAATGCCTAAATGCACTGAGTTGCCGCCATGTGATTGGCTGCTTAGAAATTAAGTGTTAACGAGCAGTTGGACAGGTGTACCTAATAAAGTGGCCGGTGAGAGTATATATATAGAGAGAGACAGAGAGAGTGGAGAGAGAGAGCTTGAAAAAACAGGGAAGATGAAAAGCACCTTTAAGAGCACATTTTAAAATATAATTCAGTCACATATTCTGACAAATAAACATCTGAACATCAATAATAATCATGTCTTATTTCTATTTTGCTCTGTCTCGATTTCTAGGCCACTGAGGGCGTTTGGGGAGGTAGTTGACGGTCCAGGCAGCGAGATGTCTGTCCACTCCAGCGTCCTCTAGCGTCCCCCTCAGCAGCTCTGGTCTGATGGTGTTGAAAACACAGGAAAAGTCGAATAACATGACTCTCACTGGGGTGGTCTCCAGGTGGGTGAGTGCCCACTGCAGCAGGTAGATGATAGCATCCTCCACGCCGATGTCAGGTCGGTAAACAAACTTCAGCAGATCCAGGGTGGGGCTCACCACGGTGCGCAGGTGGGCTAGGATGAGGAGCTCCATGGTCCTCTAAAGCAGGTTACTTCAATTAAAAACAGGTTCAAAGTTACTAACACCAACAAATGAGCTGTTACTTTAAGAACAGCTTTTGTTAAGATGCAATTCTGAAATAAAACTACAATGAAAAAATAAGTTATTAGAAGGAAAATTATCCAAAAAAAGGCACCTAATGAAATAAACCTTGTTTAGTGTGGGGTCAGAAGGCTCCTTACCTGCCTAAAATCAAATATACTGCAAATACATAAACACGCAGCAAACATTTAATAAACAAAAAACACTAAAAACATGTGAAAGGAAAAGTGCTTCAAAGAAGAAATGCAGCAGTTAGAGAAAATTGAAAGCAAAAAAGAGCAAACATGCAAATTAAAATGGTCATTGGACAAACATTAGCTTTGATTTGGGGCAAAGGCTGTCTTTTTTATACAAATAACAGCTGAAAGCTACATCCAGAGATGTGAAAAACTCCACCAATCCTCCCTTTCCAGATTTCTGCTGGTTTCTTTTTTTTTTTTTTTGGTTCACTGACATGGTTTGAATCACCAAACCAATTTTAGACATAGATAACCTGAGTTATCTCCTCTCTACGCCCTCAGTCCTCTTAATGATCTAATTACTTCACTCAGGTGTGCTGCACCAAGGACACCTCTAATAGTTTCAGGAACTGGAACTCCCCGCTGCCGCTGCTCTAAAATGTGTCATTTCTGTGTTCAGCTGCTTATATCTGACATCTTTGAAAGGTTAAAAGTTTATAATACATTTTGGTCTAGAGATCGATTCTATATACTCTATATTTATTTTTTACCTTCTTAAACATTTGTGTCATGCTTTTATTTCAAATTGAGACGAGAGATTTAACGGAGTAATTCTTATTCAAAACCTGGAAAAAATGGGGTTGCAGATAACGTGTAGACACAGAGATACTGTACATGTATTTATATAAATATATATGAAGGAATCCTTTTGAGATAAGAGTATTCTGCAAAGGAAGCTGAATCACAGGAGCAGAGCCCAGTTAGCAGCAGACAGGTAATTTCACTGGTGATTATTAGTGTATAGTGCGTGTAGATTTACAGGCGCATCCTTTGCACTAGATGAAAATCATTGACCCATCCAGGAAACGTTTTTAATCAACTTCCTACACATAGATAAATAGGCTCCAAATGAGGCAGAGGTTTTGTCCATAAGTAAAAGAAAGTGAGTGTAAGATGGCTGTTTCCTGAAGGGAACGTGAGCAGAAACACGACTAGACTGTGATTCAGAAACAACAATGTAAATCACTCATTTTCTGCATGACTGACACCTAATAATGAAACACTGACGGAAATTTGTTTCTCTGAAAAAAGTTAAAATATAACTGAATGGATTTAACATTAGCAAACTGAGTAGGGATGGGGTTGGGTGGTGCAGACTGTTGTCTTCATGAAAGATCAAGTATTTTTGCTGGGAAGTAAGCTCTCACACCTACTTTACTGTATATGTGTGTGTGCTTTAATTTGAAAACACCTTAACAGTTAGAATGTGTAACGTACGGTATGAAGAGCAGAATAACTTCAGTTCAGTGGAGGGATGGCTCTCATCAAGAGAGAAATAACTTAGATCTCACCTAATTATCCACAACATGGAGAAGTTGGTTAGAAGCCCCACACCGGAAACCAAACTTTGCGCAGCCAGCGGGATCCAGCCCGGTGTCATTAAATGGGACAGATGGACACAGTATTCAAGGTTAGACAGTCAGTAAGAAAGTTCAAAACATTTATTAAAACAAAACCATAAACGGACAGAAGAGAAACACGGAGCTGCTGTGGATCTGCAGACCCGCAGCGACTACCGTCCAATCACTGACACTCTGGAGGGAGAAACATAGCTAAGTGACTGCCATCCTCTGATAGGAGATAATTATCAGAGTGAGTCACTTACCTGTTTTAACAGTTCAGTCCGTCCTCTCAATTATAAGGGGGATAAGCTGATGCACTGCCAACGAGATACGGCGCTGAGCCGCCCAGAGTTCTCCGATGCTGCACTCCCAGAGAACATGCACTCAGCCCATCCAGGTCAGGGGAGATCGGATCGGGCAGGAACAGTTCAGAGATCCAGGGGTCCGTAGTCCGACCAGGGGTTCAGATCTACCGAGAACAGAAAGACCCTGCGTCCCAGGAATCCTCAGAGCAGGTTAAGAGTCAGGAAGGTTCCAGAAGCGTCTCCAGGCAGACACGCACAGATGCAGACAGGCAGGATCAGATGCCGAAGGGCAGGCTCAGCGGTAGAGGGAAACGGAGACAATACGTGGTGCCAGGATTTCTGCAGGAAACTTTAAAGTGGTCTCCTCCTTGGAGCCAGGCTTACTGGGATAAAACTGACCTTCATCTGATCGTGTCCTGGTCCTTCTCTGCTGAGCCCTCAGGGTTTTGGTTTGGAGCGCGGAGAAGGACCAGGACATGATCAGGAGACAAACACAAAAACCCTCTGAATCCGCTGGCTGCCAGGAACCAGAACATGGACCATGGAATACACTAAGCTAAATAAACAGACAAACTAACAGGCATAAACAAACAGACAGCAAGCAGTGATCTGGCTCCAACAGCTGGACTAAGCCGAATAAAAAGCAGAATGTGTAGGTGGATGGGATCAGAGATGATCAGAACAGAGCAGGTCAATTACATGAACCATTAACCCTTTAAAACATCGACCGTGGAATAATCAACAGATTTTTTTTTATCATTGAAATCTCTGAAAAATTAAAGATTAGCATTATTTGCATCGCTTTTGATACATTAGGCATTTCTGTAGAATATTATATAGGTTTTCTGTTTACTACATGTATCTGATTATGTAAGTCAGGGTTTTTAAGATCAGCAAGATCACACTGATAATGCGGAGGTCTCAAAAACTATCAGGGCAGATCATGACACCCGGGGCCGATCCGACCGAGTGATCCAGCACTTTCCAGAGCAGCTGGCCGAAACCAGACCTCAGTCGGATCAACCGTGTGCTAGATCCTTCCGGCCCCCGCAGAGCCCAAACATCCAACCTCAAACCAACCCCATCATGGTCATAATCATCCTACTTAAAAAAAAAAAAATAAAAAAAATATTGGTAGATTTGTATATTAGGAGAAACAGCGATTTAGCAGAATTCTGTTGTATTTACGTCTTACTAAGATATTCCAACATATTTTTTTTAATGCGGGTTAATTGTAAAAACATACTTACATCTGTGCAGTTCTTTTCAACAGCCGGACGGCATTTTTCCTTTCTCTGAAATAGTTCTGGGAAGCCACTCCGTTCTGAAGTCAGCTCCCGACCTCACTGGGTCTGAAGGGATCATTTTAAGGGTTGGAGGGCACTTCCCTCTAGTTCTTATAACTATTGGGACACACTAACCTTACACATGAACGCGCATAACCAAGTGCTGGAGGCCAAATCAAGTGCAAGTGTGATAAAAGGGACTGGGTCTAATCCTGGAAAAGAATTGACCTTTGAGCCTCTCCACCGCTCACACACCTCCTCCCTTTACTCTGAACGCCACTCTGCAACGCTCAGACATACGGCTTATAGCTCCGTATGCTTCGTTCCACTTTATTTATATGCGATAAAAACAGGGCGACACAGACCAGATAATGTATAGAACTGCTTTATTTACTAGCCATCGCTTGCATCATTTTGTGCACACAATGCGAGAGACGCAGAGCTCTGACATCATCAAAAGCACCAAACACACAGAGGAACCAATGAAACGCAGCTTCAGACAGGAAGACTGGAAGAAGAATGATAAAAATGTCTGACAGGCAGCGGTGTCCATGGAGATGGCTTCCTCAGTGGATACTGACATGGAGCCAGCGCTTTAGACAGAGTGTTTATTACGGGGGGGTCAACCTAAACCCCTCCACATAGAAACACCGGCCTGCTGTTCTTTAAGTCTGAATAAAATGCAGGCTTTGCTTTTCCATCAACACATTTTTCATAACCTGATTCTACACTGAATTTTGCTTCCTGTTATTAATGGATATTATTATTAAACTTTCTGAAATGGAGCGACTTTCATTCAGGAAAACAGCGTTAAATCTTCATCATGTAGTCAAAATTTCAGAACTGGTGTCCAAGTGAGTAATATTGCAATGATAGTAGGGAGGAAACCCCTTTGGAATGTTAGAGTGGCTCTGAAGATAGTTGACTGTTGCATGACATCACCATCATCTAATTAATATAAAAGACAACTTGGGGGAGTGTTGGCCTAGTGGTTACTGCAGCAAATGTTGGAGCCCTACTAAAGACAAATGAACATTAGGGTAAATCCTGGTTTCTTACTCCTTTAAATCCTCCAAAATCAAAGGAAGTTCATAACATTTATATTTATTTAATGAAACCAGCCAGACAGACTTGCTCTAAACTAACTTTAGACACAAATAGAGCTGCTGTGGTTCATTTCAGTATTTTTCAATCAGAACAAAACTGGTTAAAAATCTGAAAATAAAATGTTTCATGATTTTGGTTTAGAATCTATTACATTTAAAATCCACAGAATAAATCAGGTGCAAAGTATTTTCTAAATGATGTGACGGACGTATAAAACTGCAAAATCCAACCACTTTAAAATCTTCTGCCCTTCTACAACCTGGAAGAAATATTTTCTATGTACCAGGACCTTTTTTACCCAGAAAAAAATTGTTTTATCCAAATACATGTTGTTGAAACACAATTTTAACGAAAACTATGTTATACCTACATGGAACAACACGTAATAATGACAATTTGAGTCCTACAAACTTCCCGCAAAAAGAACAACAAAATGGCAGATTATTCTCCTATAATCAACCCCCCAAAAACACCAGACGTCATTCAGTTTTTAGGCTAAATCTGGTCTGTCTTCCGCCGATCTGATTTTGTCCCAACTTTAGTCCAATTTAAGATGTTGATGTTTCAACACCTTTCACTATTCAATTAAAGGGACGTAGTTTGGACGTAAATCGCGTCATGTTTTCAATGTCTTTTCAACTAATTTTTCCAGGCCAAGGACCCCAAACTGATGGAGAGATGGAGCGGGGACCCCCTAATTATATATATTGTATGTATGTTATATCAAACTGCTCCTATAGTCTCTCTATTACAGAGGGAGTAATGTAACTAAAGTAATTTCTCCCTGGGATTATTAAAGTATTTCTGATTCGTGGTTGATGGGACAGGTGTTGTGAATGAAACGGTGCCCAGCTTGAAAGAGCTCCTGTGTGTCTCTGAATGTGTGCATTGATGACTGAAAGACATCTTCTGCCTCCATTTATCTGTTTACTACAGTCTGTTGAATTCATGTTCATGTGGATTTAAAGACATTTCAATTAGTGAAAAAAATACAGGGGGGAATATAAAAAAAGCCTGATCAACCAAAAGTTTCTCAGCCCCCATGCAGGACCTCCGTGGACCCCCTAGGGGTCGCAGACCCCCTGTTGAAGACCTCCGCTCTAGAAAATATCAACTTCTCCATCAAAAACAACCTAGGGCCATCAGTGATGTAAAACCTGGTCAGTAAATCCATGTGAAGTAAAAATAGTTTATAAACACAGATGGCTGAGGGTCAGCAAAGCTGTTGTTGACCTTGTTCAACCAAAAGCTCTAAGCGAAATAAAGCAGATTCATTCAAACCACACAGATTGATGTTCTGAAGAGTTTCTTTGCACATTTAATTTCATTTTCTCATCTCAGTGGAAATAATTCAACTTAGCTTGCAAATTAAGCTGAGTGCAGCGGTCTTGCCTATTTTCTGATCTAAGAATAGCCCAAAGCCCATTTCCTGCCGAACGCCTGAACCAGCTTGGTTGGACGCCATGGTTAAATTAAGGTAAAGCTCTGTTGTGAATATATGATGTGTTCAATGTGAAAATGATAGCACTGCTTTGGCCTTTCTTCCCACTCTGTTGTGAGTTGTAATACTATACATTGTTTTGTTTTCTCTGGCTTTGCCTGTTTTTCCTTTCAGCTGCAGTATTAACTGATCAAATACTTGACTTTGTGGTTGCTGTGATACCGCAGGCTTTAGCCGCTAGGCATAAACCCGTGGATTTGGACAAAAAAATACAATCCCCTTAAAGTTTTCACATTCCATCTTCTGATAATTGCAAACTTTACTATATTTACTGAGTGTTTCTGATAGTCCAACAAATGGCACTACACACAGGATCTGAGGTTAAATTAAAATGAAAAGAAATCTAATACTTAACAGATTCACTATTTTAATTAGCTCTGGACTTTTCTTCCTCTGGTGTGTAGCAGCCTCGTCTGTGGGTCCATCAGCAAACAGAAAATTTCAGCTTCTACTTCTTCTTCTTTTACCTCTAATGGAGTCAGCCATAAGGCCTCCATCAGGGTAGGAAAGGAGCTCCGGCCTGCTGTGTTGAATCCAGATAGCCTTCAGCCTGAAATATATTACTCTACGGACATGGATGATGCTAGTTAAAATGTTCAACGACGTATTGGGGCCAGGCTAGACATCCATTTCGAGAATAAAGTCATAATATTAAGAGAAGAAGGTCCCAAAATTACGAGAAACAAGTTGTATTTCATGACAGCTCCTACAAGAAGCAATTTCATTCCTAAAATGAGGAATATGGAGCATCAATTGAAGTTATACTTTGGTTCTGGTTTTACAAATGAGAATATCTTTTAGCATCACCACCAAATTGGGCAGTTTGTCCAAGTGGACTTCTGGTTTCTGATTGGTGTAGCTGGTCGGCCGTCATCTACTGGTCAGAGCTCGAAGCTTTCTTTCTGAAATGGGTTTTTGTATGATAACTTTATTCTTGTAATATTATGACTTTATTCTCTTAATGTTATGTTTTTATTCTCGAAATAGAAGACAAAAGAAAAACCAAAACAGGTGTGAACATCAGCAGGTGTCACATAGAGAGGAGGCAAGAAGAAATGGACTGTGTCAGGCCAGAAAAAAAGGACCCAGTATTTGAGGCGGAATAACAGATTTCTTAAAACCTTTATTAGACAGCGGTACTGTAGTAAACAGGGTCGGCATCTAAGGCAGGAACCCCTGCAGGGGGAGACAAGAGGTTAGTGACCACATCAATCTGGAGGTGGATGATAAGGACCGTGTGAGTCACTAACCTGCTCTTATGTTTCAGTCAGAGCCCAGAGGATGAGTTTGGTTCCAGGCGTTCGGCTGCCAAAGCGACGAAGCGATTGCCTTACAGACATTGATGTATCGGTGGTCAGAAGACAGCCAGGAGATCAGAACTGAGCAGATAAATGTAGACAGGATAATCCAGAGGGTGAAGCCAAAGCCAGTGTCGGTGTCAAGCTCAGTTGTTAGAGCTGAAGACGAACTGAAGGAAAATTCAGGACAGAGTAGGGAAGCAGTTCCAGGTTAGGTACACAAACAGCCAGAGATCCAGCAGAAGTCCAGAGACAGGTCAGGCAGACAGATGAGAACAGGAACAGGCAGACTCAGAGGTCCAGAGGCAGAACGGGTCAGGATCAAGCAAACAGAAACACTCAGTTAGAGCTAGAGAACTCTTACCACTGGCTCAGAATAATCTGGCACTGATGACTGATCTGAAGGCTGGTTAAATAGAGACTGAAGCAGGTGGTGATGACAATCGGGTATCCGTACCCACTGTCACATTTTGACAAATTTAAAAAGGTTGTTATACAGAGAACTTTCTAATTATATTCACATAAAAAAAAAATCTGTGGTGAGGAATGTGGCGATAAGTTCCACATGTGAACAAAAGTTAAATGGAACATGAAAGAAATTAATAAAATACTTGATCATATGTGAAGTTCATGGGACTTCTTTGTAGGTTTACCATGCCAGCTCCCATATCAGAGGATGAAGCGAGCACATCCAGTTAGTCACAGTCAAAGAAACAGGACTACACTGGAAAACAGACCCAACTCCAACAAAGTAGCTGAAGTGAGGAAAACTCTGAGGAGAGTCAACCCATTAAAGGCCCCAGGGCCTGATAACATACCTGGGCGGCTGTATAAGGAGTGTGCAGATCAGCTGGCTGGTGTCCTCACCAGTGATGGGACTAACGGCGTTGAAAGTAACGGCGTTACTAACGCCGTTACCTTGTTTTAGTAACGAGTAATCTAACTTATTACTTTGACTGTAACTATAACGCAGTTACCATTGCAGACACCCCGTTACTGCGCGTTACTCAGGTCGCACAATGAACCTTTTTTTCATGATAGGACTCGTGCGCAGCTGCGTGAAGCTGACACCCCACCCACGTCAAAAAACTCTGCAAATAGACTGAATGGTTAGTGCAACGTTAGTGCAGATTTGTGCAGAAAAAATATTGTTTGTGCTACTTTTGTTTAAGAGATATTAAAGATTATTTTTAGGTCATCCAGAGGTGCGCGCCTTGTCATGAGAGAGGGGAGGATGAGAATGGCTGATGTATAGTGAGATTCCGTCTGTCAGTTGGGTAGGTGGGTGTTTCTGCTGGTGGGTGTTAACGTACAGCACACACAGAGAGATGGAGAGTGAGGATGACTCCAGCAGCAAAACAGCGTTTTCCTGATGGAAATACCGGTGTTACGTCGAGCTGCGTTTCCCCATCAGATACGGTTTCCTCTGCATCTCCGCACAGCGCAGGCGGCACGATTCACCGCGCAAGCGACAGGAAACGCGCATGCTCGCTAAAGGCGCGCACCAGTCGCCCAGTGCTCGCGCCACAGGAGAACTATGGAGAGCGTGAACGATCAAATGATAGCCTATATGAAGAAAGGGAGAAATCTGGATGGATGATGGATGGATACTCTGCCTTCTCAACCTACTGTATTTTTTATTTTAAACATTATTTAATGGCCTTTGTGGCAGGGATGGAGATCCATATTTTATGTCACACACAGAGTATACATGTAGATAGATGGATAGATAGATGTTGCAGTATCTATAACAACCCAAACACACAGGATTTCAGAATTAGGCATCCCCAGTTATTAATTTCACCAGATCTGAATGCCCTGTTAAAAAACTTCACATGGCGTTCCCCCCTGATGTCATTTACGTTGAGTTGCAATAAATGCTAAACTCTCTGCAGGTTCTTGTCTTTGTTGTCCGCTCTATTCAGCTGACTTTGGAAACACACGGCGAGAAGGTGGGGGCTGGGTGGTGAGGGTTACGGGGGCGAGAAACGCAAAAGTAACGCAATAGTTACTTTTACTAGTAACTAGTTACTTTTATTGTGGAGTAACTCAGTTAGTAACTCAGTTACTTTTTGGGAGAAGTAACTAGTAACTATAACTAATTACTTTTTCAAAGTAACGTGCCCAACACTGGTCCTCACAGACATCTTTAACACCTGGCTGGATCAATCCATAGTGCCAGCATGCTTCAAGTCTGCCACCATTATTCCAGTCCCAAAGAAGCCTCAGGTCACCTCCCTCAATGATTACCGTCCTGTCGCTCTGACTCCAATCATGATGAAGTGCTTCCAAAGGCTGGTTAAAGAACACATCGTCTCCAGTCTGCTGCCAACATTCGACCCGTTCCAGTTCGTCTACCGACGGAACCGCTCCACTGAGGACGCCATCTCTGCTGCTCTCCACCTGAGCCTGGCACACCTGGAGGAGAAGAACACCCACGATGGATGCTGTTCCTGGACTTCAGTTCAGCTTTCAACACCATCATCCCACAGCATCTGATGGGCAAACTGGAAAAGCTGGGACTCAATACACCCCTCTGCTATTGGCTGCTAGACTTCCTCACCAACAGACCTCAGTCAATAGCATCTTGCTTTAACTCTTTGTACTCTATATAAGCTACTGGAACCAAAATTTCCCAGAAGGAGTAATCCCAATATGAAGTTGAGTTTAAGTCTATTTTGATTTTCTAACAGCTGTTTTTTGTGGGAAACATTGAACTTTTAATTTGACTGAATTATCTGATTGACCTTTATCAATAAAGCTACCTGAATTGACAGGGCCCCATACCTGTTTTTGCCCAGGGCCCCAAATTTCTTAAATCCGCCCCTGGCATGGAGTGCATCGAAAGGAGCAGCATTTTTGTCCTTCCTGAAATGATGTCATTCCTTGGATCCTGCAGCAGGTAGAGACGAGATTCAAAGTTTTTTTATGCATTTAGTTACAAACTTTTTAAAAGCTCAGGAAGTTTATTTGCAGCCGAAGAAAATATTAGAAAAGAAAAACCTTGAGGAAAGGAGACTGCTGTGACGTAATGACGGCAGATCAAAGGTAAAGTTAGACTATAAAGTCCATCCTCTCCTTGAAAAAAAACCATGCTTTGATATTTTCCTTCACATCAAATCAAACGTTCCTCCCTGGAGATGGAGGTAGTTCCCTGTTCCTGCCCCTTTATCCCACTACTGTTTGCTAATGGCAAACTTTTATAAAGCTGACTTCTACTTTCCACCATTTGACTTTAGATAATGAGGAATTGTCCCGTTTAGTTCGTCAGAGATCTGTTGCTCCTGTCTAAAGGGAAAGGCCACCATGAAACCGTCGCTTTTGAATTCAGCTCAAAGATTAAAAAACCCAAATCCAACCGCTCCCTGCTTTTATCTGTTTACGCTTTTATTTTTATTGAGTTTTTAAAAATCTTTTAATGAGCCGTTTGGACAGAAAAATCAAAGGCAACCCTAAACAAATGTGTTTTAACCTTAATTGAAAGTAACTTTTACAGTTTACAGGTAGGGTCTGGTTCTGCGAAGTGGACCTGATCCAGAGCTGATCTATGGTCACCAGACATCAGCAGAGCTCACAGTAGTGTCCAAATCCTCAGATCTCATAATACTGAAACCGTCCCAGAGTTTAGAGTTGATTAAATGAAAAAACTATTGTTGAGTATAGGCTGTTACTATGGTAACCATGTAGAAAGCAGAGCATGCTGCTAATAGCTGGTTATGGTGCTACTGATATGACAGGAAAGAAAACATAAAAGAGCAGCGTGTGAGCTGAGCACCGCTAACAGAGCTGTACTGTGATATCATGGGATGTGGGAATTCATTCAATTCAATTCTATTCAGTTTATTTCTGTAGCGGCAATTCCCAACACATGTCATCTCAAGGTACTTTACAGATCACCAGATCATCCAGTGAGATTGATTCAAAAGTTTTCTATCTAAGAAATTGATTGCATTGCATCGACTCATTGACTCTTCAGCAATCCCTCACACTAAGCATGCTTGTAGCGACAGTGGAGAGGAAAAACTCCTTTGAACAGGAAGAAACCTCCAGCAGAACCAGGCTCAGTGTGAGCGGCCATCTGCTGAGGCCCACTGGGGTTCAAGGAGACAGAAGCAGACATAGAAAAAGAAGCATAGATACAAAAGGCAACTGTCAACCAGCTCCACAGGCGGCCCCGTCCAGGAAACACACAGCCAGGCAGACGAGCTACTAGCCAGCTCCCATGTCAGAGGATGAAGAGAGCACATCCAGTTAGTCACAGTCAGAGAAACAGGACTACACTGGAAAACAGGCCGATCTCCAACATCTAGAAACAAAGGTGTTGATGGCAGCAGCACAGCTGACATTTCTCTCCAGGATGGAGTCACAGCCAAACAGGAACAGAACAGGAAATTATTATGTTTAAACTGAGCAAAGAGCTCGCAAACTTCATCAGTGTTTTAGTTTTTTTTACCTCTAACATGTTAAAAAAAGAGTTTCCTGCTCCCGCACAGCTGATTTTTATTGATAGCCTATTAACAGGCTTTTGCTGAACTGCAAGCATCAGAATCAGCTGTGCTAAAGCAGAGAAACCTCTACAACCTGCAGGGCAGCGGCCCTCAGGGACCGACGTTGTTCAGGCCTGGCGTAGAGTCTCAGCCTCCCGCTGCTCGGCGGCCTGTTTTCAGCACCGGTGTTTCTCTGTGGAGGTAAAGGTCTCCCTGTTAATACCTTTTCGGCGACGTTCACGCTGCTTCATTGTCATCCCAGTGAGAGTTAAGTAGTCTTAATTATGCTACAGCACCCCCCCTCTGTGCCTTTGACTCTTTCTCCTCTCCTCGCATTAATTTCCCTTTTTTTCCTGATTCCTGTGTCTCTCTGTTCCTCTGTCAGCATCTTCCTCCCTTTCTTCATTTACAGTCTCCCACACGCTCTCTCTCTTTCTCAAATTCCATTTCAGTGTCTTGCTTTGGCAGGACATGCTGAGCTAGTGCCAAGGCAATAATGAGAACTGTCAAGCAGCGACAAATGAACAGGTGAGAGAGACGCAGGGAGAAAGAAAGGGAAAAAAGAAAGAGACGTGGAGACAGAGAGGGAGAGAGACATGAATATGAAGTACTGGCACTGCTGGGACTACTGACAGTTGTCCACTCATGCATGCAGGGGCACACAAGCCCACCTGCCTGCTGCATCCTTCGCTCTGCGCTCACATCAGCCGCTTCTGTTGGTGGAACATTTATTTTAGGATGATTTTGCTGCTCGTGCCTTATTCCCGTCTCAGACTCTGTTCCTGGATGCACGGCTGACTGTGTTTGATATTTGCAGACAGGTAAAGACATTCCCTAAAAGCGTTTTTTCGTCACGGACGGATAATGTTGGTGTATTTTCTCCAGAATATCAACGTGAGTCAAATGAAGATTAATGAGAGACCTTTAGGATTTGTTCCTGCAGGTCAGAGCCTGCAGGTGTGAGCAGCACGGTCAGCTGATCGGATGCTGCTTTCAAATACCAACTATCAGCTTTTTAGATGGAAGGATTGATGTATCTCTTTTTCCCATTATGTGCTGCAAATACTCATCAAGCTCATCAATACGTAAAGCCCCCCCCATCACCCAAAAAATGTTCAGATGAAATTATTTGAACAGTTTGGTTGATTCTTAAAAAAAGAAATAAGATGTTTCATAAACTGTAAACTTTTGTACATTTTCCATCAGCTCATGTGGAAAGCAAATCAACATGTTGTCATTTATGTCATATCTCATATATTTCACATCATAATAGGCTTAAACGACTTTCTCTCGGAAGTGGCCACTTTTACACCAGCAGCCATTCAAAATTTCCCCACTTTCCTTCATGGGTCCTTGGCTGGTCCAACACAATTCATCTTAAACATCTAAAATATTCTTTCTGCCCTGATTTGTGGACATTAAGATCTAAAGAGAAGCATCATCTGCTGGTCAGAGCCTGTAATTCAGTGAAACGGTGGAGTCAGAGGGAAAAAATATCCATGCCAGTGGCTGGAAGTTTGAGGCTTTTGACTGTGAAGGACCATTTCGAATGGCTGCTACTGTAGATTCCTCTCATAAAATATAGGATAGGTTTCATAAAAAGGTTCAGTAGTGAATCAGGTGGGCAGCATGGTGACTAGAATGAATAAATTACATACACTATATTGCCAAAAGTATTTGCTCACCTGCCTTGACTCACATATGAGCTTAAGTGACATCCCGTTCCTAATCCATAGGGTTCAATATGACGTCGGTCCACCCTTTGCAGCTAGAACAGCTTCAACTCTTCTGGGAAGGCTGTCCACAAGGTTTAGGAGTGTGTTTATGGGAATTTTTGACCATTCTTCCAGAAGCGCATTTGTGAGGTCGCACACTGATGTTGGACGAGAAGGCCTGGCTCTCAGTCTCCGCTCTAATTCATCCCAAAGGTGTTCTATCGGGTTGAGGTCAGGACTCTGTGCAGGCCAGTCAAGTTCATCCACACCAGACTCTGTCATCCATGTCTTTATGGACCTTGCTTTGTGCACTGGTGCACAGTCATGTTGGAAGAGGAAGGGGCCAGCTCCAAACTGTTCCCACAAAGTTGGGAGCATGGAATTGTCCAAAATGTCTTGGTATGCTGAAGCATTCAGAGTTCCTTTCACTGGAACTAAGGGGCCAAGCCCAGCTCCTGAAAAACAACCCCACACCATAATCCCCCCTCCACCAAACTTTACACTTGGCACAATGCAGTCAGACAAGTACCGTTCTCCTGGCAACCGCCAAACCCAGACCCGTCCATCAGATTGCCAGATGGAGAAGCGCGATTCGTCACTCCAGAGAACGCGTCTCCACTGCTCTAGAGTCCAGTGGCGGCGTGCTTTACACCACCGCATCCGACGCTTTGCATTGCACTTGGTTATGTATGGCTTGGATGCAGCTGCTCGACCATGGAAACCCATTCCATGAAGCTCTCTGCGCACTGTTCTTGAGCTAATCTGAAGGCCACATGAAGTTTGGAGGTCTGTAGTGATTGACTCTGCAGAAAGTTGGCGACCTCTTCGCACTATGCGCTTCAGCATCCGCTGACCCCGCTCCGTCAGTTTACGTGGCCTACCACTTCGTGGCTGAGTTGCTGTCGTTCCCAAACACTTCCATTTTCTTATAATACAGCTGACAGTTGACTGTGGAATATTTAGGAGCGAGGAAATTTCACGACTGGATTTGTTGCACAGGTGGCATCCTATCACAGTTCCACGCTGGAATTCACTGAGCTCCTGAGAGCGACCCATTCTTTCACAAATGTTTGTAAAAACAGTCTGCATGCCTAGGTGCTTGAATTTATACACCTGTGGCCATGGAAGTGATTGGAACACCTGATTCCAATAATTTGGATGGGTGAGCAAATACTTTTGGCAATATAGTGTATAGCTCTAGCGAAAATTTGGAACAATAAACTCGAATTACTAACCTATTGTGGACATTTTATTTAGTTTCATAGTTTATAAACTTTCTCTTATTTTTCCAAGTTGAAGCAATTCTATTCAGTTTATTTCTGTAGCTTCAGTTCCAGATAATTCAAGGTTCCAGGTTCCAGCAGAACCAGGCTCAGTGTGAGCGGCCATCTGCTGAGGCCGACTGGGGTTCATGCAATATAAATGTCTTTCATGGGACCCTAAGTTTCTGGCGGCACCTCTGGGTAGGAGACTTCAAGTGATCAGATTTCTTTTATTCTGCTCAAACCTCATAATCATTATGGCTGCTGATTAACTTTACCATCAGATTTTGACACAGATCCAGAAAATCCACTGTCTGCACATGTAGCCTTTTCCTTGTGAACTTTTACAGCTGCTTTTTGTATCTCTGCTTCTGTCTCCTTGAACCCCAGTGGGCCTCAGCAGATGGCCGCTCACACTGAGCCTGGTTCTGCTGGAGGTTTCTTCCTGTTCAAAGGGAGTTTTTCCTCTCCATGGTCACTACAAGCATGCTTAGTGTGAGGGATTGCTGAAGAGTCAATGAGTCGATGGAATCAACTGGTTTTCCTTAGATAGAAAACTTTGTATCAATTTGACTGTATGATCTGGTTGAACTGTAAAGTGCCTTGAGATGACATGTGTTGTGAATTTGGCGCTATAGAAATAAACTGAATTGAAATTGAATTGAATTGAACAGGCCTGGATCCGCTCTGCTCCAGATACACGAGGAGTAGCTGCCATCAATATTAGAGCAGCTGCATGTTTTACAAAAGCAGGAGGAAGTAGGAAACACAGCCGTTTTCAAAGGCTCTGCCTGTCGTCCACCTATGACTGTTTATGTTTACAAAGCCAAGCTGGCAGGAGCTGTCGCTGCTCCACCATGTTTTCCACGCGCAGCTGCCTGCTCTGCTACACATTCTCCTGGGTGAGGGTGCAGGAACTCTGGCCCCGCTGCCGCTGTGGGACATAAGATAACGTAAAATGTCGTCACGGATCTTAAATCAACAAACAACTTGAACAGCTTTAAGTTACTAGAGATGCTGTAATCATCTGCGAAGGCGCAGCGCTGCTGCACTGTGGCGCTTCCACAACCAGTGCAACAGAAGCTACTCAGAAACAGGAACAGTCATGGTGAGAGTCACCATAATCATCTGCTGCACAGCTGCTGCTCTGGGCTCACAGTGGCCACATAAAGGACAGAGTTACTGGATAAATCACTGAAACCCTCCTGCTAACCCTCACACTGCTATTTAGGAACTCACTGCAATTCCATCCTATGATGAAGAGAATACATTACCTGGTCTTCTCTTCCAGCGCCACAACCACCAACCCAAAACTTAGAAACAGTTTTAAAGGAGAAGTCCGCTCATATTCACAATTCAAACTTCTGAAAGTTCTTTAAATATAAAAATGATTCCATCCTGTTCAATAAATGATCAGTGTTTTTAATTCAGAGTAATTTTCATGTGAATGTGCTTTACTGGAGGCATCCATGTTTGTCAAAGAACACTACTGCCACCTACTGGTTTGTGACGTCACGGTGCGGTATCGGCTGTTGATCAAGTCCCAGTGCTGTATCTGGTGTTTGTCACAACGCGCTATTATCCAAGTCATCTTGAAAACATTCTTCTTCCAAATGTTGGCTACATATTACGTATTTTTTCTCTGGCCAGAAGTTTGATGGCAAATCCTCCCTCTTCAAGTTGGCGATCCAACGACCAACCCGTCCGTGGAGGATCAGGAATCAGAAAGGTGGAATAACTCTTTTTTTTCACTTTTACCCGATGTATTCCAGCATTCTGTCAGGACTCCTGTCTGTGTGTCTTTTCTGTTTGTCCCCCTTCCTCCACCAGGAGGCGCCTGGTTCTGTTCCGCCTCCTCACACACCTGTTGATGGCTTCCTCGTTAACTGAATGTTCTTAAGCTGCTGACTGCCACTACCTCGACGCCAGAGTGTTTGCCAGTTTAGGGTACTCTAGCCAAGCTGAGTTTTGCTGAGTGAAATTGAGTTCTTGTCAACCTGTGTTTTAATCTAGTTTTTTGTCTTTGCTCTCGGCAGGAAGTCATCCTGCAAACTGGATTTTTCTGACCTTCTCTCCCTGGAAGGATCATCTGAGCTTCAAACTGAGGTAAGGACTCAAACTAGAGGTTTGAATCCACTTTCCCTCAAGAGAGCAACACTGGATTCTTCACAAACTCCTAAATAAACCTGTTTCTCCTGGTCTCTCTCAATTGGTCTCTCTGCATGTGGGTCCGAGCTCTTGATAAAATCATGACACATCCAGCTGCCATGCACGTGGGCATTGTCAGTTTCACTATAGCTCTGGTGAATTTCAATGGTGAAGTCCTCTGGAAATCTTCAATAATTGTTGTTGATTGCAGATGTGTCTAGTAGTTCCCATTGATTTAGCTTGTAAAGCGGGGAGAATGGCGCTAGGCTTACCGCACCGTGACGTCACTGCTGGAAGATGGCAGGAGGGAGGGGCAAAAATGGCCGCTCCCAGCCTCAGTGATCATGAATTGATTATTGTTTTTATATTTTTACAGATTAAAGCTGAATTCATTAAATCACTGCGAACCTATTTGTTTTAGTTATAAATAATGATCCATTTGTTATTTCTGGCTGACCGGACTTTTGCTTTAAAAATGTTCAGAATATTTTTTTTCACATGAAGACAAACAGATCAGCTGTAAAAAAGTTTTTTCTGAGCTTCCTTTCTGAGTTGGGGGAGTCCCTGCTTCACCAAACCTCTGTTTTCTCAGCTGTTACAGTCAATTAAATGTCATAGATTCACTCCTTTTAACATGCAATTAAAGGAATCGCTACATATTTAGCATCAGGAAAAGATTTTCTGACTAAAAGTACGGAAGCAAAGCATGAAAAAAGCCAATATTGTTGCATTTCTCTCTAATTGTTGCCCTTAAACTGAATGTAACAGCAGGAGGCAATGGCACCCACACACTCATGACACCAAAATAAAACATTTATATTGATAAAATAATCCCATGCTCATTTATTTTATCTTTTGTCCCTCTTGCACTCAATTAATAATTCATTATGGAATTAATTAACTTTCTCTGTGTTTCTCTAAATCAGTTTTTAGATACAGCAAGCACACACACACACACACATTTTCATCTTCCTATATGTAGTGAGGACCATGTGTTGACTTCGACTGACTTTCATTGTGTTTACGTCATTTTAAACCCTTAGTAGAATCTAACCATGTTAACTCACTGGGGTGTAACTTTAGTCATTTTATTATGTCTTATATTGTATTTATTTTTTATTTATCTATATCTCTTCTGTAAACACGTTCACTGTAAGAAAAACATTTCCCACAAGTGATTAATAAAGTAATTGTGAATCTGAACATCCTAAAACTTGCAAACCTGAACTAAATTCACTCTTTGGTCCTTCACCTCGTTCTTAGCTATGATCAGAGGCAGATTTAGGAAATGTGGGGCCCTAGGCAAAGACAGGCAGGGGCCCTCTGAATGGAGAAGACAACACATAGAGCAGACCCATTCTACAGATAGAGAAATGTTAATAGAATAGACATCCATGATCTGTTCTAGGTTGTGTCCCTCTCTTCTTGTCCCTTTTCTTCTTGTTTTCCTCTCTATGTTTTGTACTTAGCTAACTTTTCATGCTGTCTCTAAAGGAATGAAAGATTTTTTCCAAGCACTAAGCTCACTTAGCTGATTGCTCCTTCCTGTGTTTCCAAAAAGGCCAAAGTAAATAACCCAGTCCTTCTTTTCACTGTAGACAAGCCATGATCTGCTTCTCTGTTCTCCATTTTTCATTTGGATGAAATAATAGCTGCATGAATCATGAATCATCATATGAAGCAGAGCATTGCAACCATTTCAGGAGCAAAGAGAGAATGGATGGAGAAAACAGAAGCCCTTTGAGGTCACACAGGTCAATGTAGATCATTGGAATTAGTCTGAACATTAGAAAATATATATTAAAGGGCTCATAGAATGCAAAAGCCAGTTTCCATCGTCATAGATGAATTACAATAGTTCAGTGTGTGAAATGGACGTACAGAGAAGTTCAAACTCCATCAGCACCTCCTTTCTCTGCAAATCTCAAAATTCTAAACTTCCACCATAAAATGGGCGAATCCAAACGAAGCACCGAATAGACGTCAACTCGGGGATGTTGCCTTATTTGGTTGTGGCCTGTACTTTTGTCACGCCTGAAAATGATATACAGACCATCCAACTGGTTCACTGGCCCAAGAACATGAATAGATGGAAGACAGCAATTTAGCTGTTTAGCTGACAGTTGAGTTTACTTTTATAAAAATTACAAAGCAGGTAGTTTTTCTATTCAAAATGAGCCAGAACCACAGGCAGAAATGCAGCGTTCCAGGCTGCAGGGAGAAAGGGGAACATTTGAACTGCTTCTGGGTCACTCCGACCTGGTGCGATCTCTTACACTATCATGAACTTTTTGAAGAGTTTCAGTCTGGCTTTAGAGCTCATCATAGCACTGAAACAGCTCTGGTGAAAGTCACTAATGATATTCTCATGGCCTCAGATAATGGACTTGTATCTGTGCTCGTCCTGTTGCTGCATTTGATACAGTTGACCATAATATTCTTTTAGAAAGACTTGAATATTTAGTTGGAATTAAAGCTGCAGTCTGTAACATTGAGAAGAGAGCAGACTTCGACAGAAAATTTGAAGAAAAACAGGTTTCACGCCACTCCTCCACCCTCTCTGCTTCACTCATGCCCCACCTCCAAGCTCCACCCCTCTCACAGTATCTGCGGGGCTACCGCATGCGACCTGAGAGGCACGCTGAGAGGGATTCAGCGTGTGTGAGCTGTGATTGACACTCCAACAGACGCTCCTCTGGCTGTGATTGGTTGTTTTGTCTCATCCCGAATTCTTCTTTCCACATTGCAATACAGGCAGTATGCGGGACCAATTGAAGCAGTTTTTTTCACAGGTTACATATCACATGTACTGCTGTCTGGGCATAGGGACAGCTTTAGCCAATATGATAAAAAAGTGATTTTTAAAAACTTACAGACTTCAGCTTTAAAGGAACAGCACTAGACTGGTTTAAATCTTATCTATCTGATCGAATTCAGTTTGTTCATGTTAATGATAGATCTTCAACATGCTCAAAGGTTACCTGTGGAGTACCACAGGGATCAGTGCTAGGACCAATTCTCTTTACTATATATATGCTCCAGATACACTATATTGCCAAAAGTATTTGCTCACCTGCCTTGACTCACATATGAGCTTAAGTGACATCCCGTTCCTAATCCATAGGGTTCAATATGACGTCGGTCCACCCTTTGCAGCTAGAACAGCTTCAACTCTTCTGGGAAGGCTGTCCACAAGGTTTAGGAGTGTGTTTATGGGAATTTTTGACCATTCTTCCAGAAGCGCATTTGTGAGGTCGCACACTGATGTTGGACGAGAAGGCCTGGCTCTCAGTCTCCGCTCTAATTCATCCCAAAGGTGTTCTATCGGGTTGAGGTCAGGACTCTGTGCAGGCCAGTCAAGTTCATCCACACCAGACTCTGTCATCCATGTCTTTATGGACCTTGCTTTGTGCACTGGTGCACAGTCATGTTGGAAGAGGAAGGGGCCAGCTCCAAACTGTTCCCACAAAGTTGGGAGCATGGAATTGTCCAAAATGTCTTGGTATGCTGAAGCATTCAGAGTTCCTTTCACTGGAACTAAGGGGCCAAGCCCAGCTCCTGAAAAACAACCCCACACCATAATCCCCCCTCCACCAAACTTTACACTTGGCACAATGCAGTCAGACAAGTACCGTTCTCCTGGCAACCGCCAAACCCAGACCCGTCCATCAGATTGCCAGATGGAGAAGCGCGATTCGTCACTCCAGAGAACGCGTCTCCACTGCTCTAGAGTCCAGTGGCGGCGTGCTTTACACCACCGCATCCGACGCTTTGCATTGCACTTGGTTATGTATGGCTTGGATGCAGCTGCTCGACCATGGAAACCCATTCCATGAAGCTCTCTGCGCACTGTTCTTGAGCTAATCTGAAGGCCACATGAAGTTTGGAGGTCTGTAGTGATTGACTCTGCAGAAAGTTGGCGACCTCTTCGCACTATGCGCTTCAGCATCCGCTGACCCCGCTCCGTCAGTTTACGTGGCCTACCACTTCGTGGCTGAGTTGCTGTCGTTCCCAAACACTTCCATTTTCTTATAATACAGCTGACAGTTGACTGTGGAATATTTAGGAGCGAGGAAATTTCACGACTGGATTTGTTGCACAGGTGGCATCCTATCACAGTTCCACGCTGGAATTCACTGAGCTCCTGAGAGCGACCCATTCTTTCACAAATGTTTGTAAAAACAGTCTGCATGCCTAGGTGCTTGAATTTATACACCTGTGGCCATGGAAGTGATTGGAACACCTGATTCCAATAATTTGGATGGGTGAGCAAATACTTTTGGCAATATAGTGTATATATATGCTTAGAATAACTGGATGTGCTCTCTTCATCCTCTGACATGGGAGCTGGCTCGGTGCTCGTCTGCCTGGCTGTGTGTTTCCTGGACGGGGCCGCCTGTGGAGCTGGTTGACAGTTGTCTTTTGTATCTATGCTTCTTTTTCTATGTCTGCTTCTGTCTCCTTCAACCCCAGTCGGCCTCAGCAGATGGCCGCTCACACTGAGCCTGGTTCTGCTGGAGGTTTCTTCCTGTTAAAAGGGAGTTTTTCCTCTCCACTGTCGCTACAAGCATGCTTAGTGTGAGGGATTGCTGAAGAGTCAATGAGTCGATGCAATCAGCTGGTTTTCCTTAGATAGAAAACTTTGAATCAATTTGACTGGATGATCTGGTTGAACTTTAAGGTGCCTTGAGATGACATGTGTTGTGAATTGGTGCTATAGAAATAAACTGAATTGAATTGAAAATTAATGGCAGCATTCAATATCCAATCCGAGCTCAATTGCGCAACCACATATTTATTCAGGTAGCCATATATAATGTAATTATGGTGCAAGAACTACTTATTTATATCATTAAATCACTAAACTTAGGCAACTTTTATTGTAAAGTTGAAATTTTGCTTAGAACAGTTTTCCAGACAGTAAATGAACATTTAATTCCATAAAGTGCAGCAGTGATCAAATGTAAACAGTGTGGGAGAAACAAACATGGTGAGAAAAACGCAAGTTCAGAACATTCATCTACATGGTGCAGTATTTTTGGTATGGTGCTATCAGGGTGATGCAGATTCTGTGACATGATTTAGAGTTGGGTTTTTTTGCAGAATGCGGGATTTTTGTTTTTAAAGGATGCTAATACACATCTGACCATTTTTTATGTTAAGATGTGTATTAGCACTTTTCTGAGACAATTTTATGCTGTTTACATTTTCTCTGTTAAATAGCTTATCTGACATCATCATGGGACATGCTCAGAGCAGTCCGGCTGAATCTGATTAAACCATGTTTCTCTGCATTTCAGTTGTTTCTTTCTTTAGACTATAGACCATAATGTTAAAGGAAAAGTCCGCTCAGCGAGGAATCATTAATGGATCAATATTAATACCTAAAACTAATACGTTTGCAGTGATTTAATGAATTTAGCATCAATCAGTAAAAAAATAAAAACAATTGTTTTCGTTGTCATCACTGAGTCTGGGAGCGGCCATTTTTGGGCTGAGCCGCATCTCGTCTGGCCAGTGGCACGGGAAGGGGGGTGCTGCGGGGGCTGCAGCCTCCCTCGTCATAGCATCAGCCCCCCATGGTGGGAAGCTGTGGAGTAACATAATATTGTACTTAAAAACATGAAATTATTTATGTATTTATTTTTTAAAAGACTGATATGGGATTAAAATGATGGGCTGTGTATAAGATATAAACTAATGATTCATTATTTTAATATTTCATAAAAAACTAGGCCACTCCCCCGGAAGCTTCCACCACCTCACATTCGATTAGGCATGGCTAGCAATAGGCAGCAGAAACGTATTTCTGACTATTTCTGACTATTTCTGACTATAATTCCCCTATACTGCCGCATTTAGCGTTATTTATGTGCCTATTCGTCTTAGTCCTGTGGCTGAAAAAATCTACGCTAGAATAAGGCTACATATCACTAAATATTATGTCTTTATTAAGCTATTTAGTGATAAAATATGAAATTAGTTAATTTTTTTTTGTGTGTGTTTTTTGTTTCAGATATGAAATCATTCCCCATATTCATAGTCGAATGGACTTTCAAGACGTTCAATGCTCAGTTTAGGCTATATTTAGGCCATGTTTTATTCAAGTATTCCTGATCCTGTTGATTGGGAGCTGTTGTTTGTTTTGAATGATTAAAAGAGAAGAAATAAAGTTTAAAATGTTCATGCTTTGTTTCCGATGCATTTTAAATGGCAGTTTTTGGCGACAAATGTAGGCCTATAATATTATGTTAAAAACGTCAGCCACAGCCCTCAACATAATGACGTCATGTGTTTTCCAACCCAGCCATCAGCCCCCCTCGCTTGAAACAGCTTCCAGCGCGCCTGCGTCTGGCGTTCCATTGGCCAGATCCTGCCTTCCTCTGGGAGGATGGACTGAACCTTTAAACCAGGTAAGAGACTCACTCTGATAATCATCTCCTGTCAGATGATCGTGGTCACTTACCTGTGTTTCTCCCTCCAGAGAGTCAGTGATGGGTTGCACCGCACTCCCCTGCAGCCGCTGCGGTCGGATTATCCTCCGCAGCCAAGCACAGAACACTTGTTTCTGTTCTGTTTTGTAATTTTTCTGTTATTAAAGGTTTTAAAACTTCTCAATGTCTTACTCACCTTGAATACTGGGTCCATCTGCCCCGTTTATGACATTGGGCCCCAGATTCCTGGCAGCACCCCTGCACTGTGATAAACACTGACCCAACAAAGCAATCTGTTGTTGCTTTCCTTAATGTGTTTGTTTAAGTTTCCTCAACATTTCATCTTTATTTTCTTCTCCTAAAAGAAAAAAATCAGTTTTATTACAACAGTGTTGAGCTCTCCCCTCAGCTTCACAGGAATGCCTTTCATTTCAAATCTTTCATCATGCCCCCTGTTGTTTTGAGTCCATGAGCAGAAAAACATCCGACTTCAGAGTCTGAAGGGAATAACCGACGCTGAGCAGCAGAGAACGCAGAACAGTTTGCTTTACTGCATCAGACTGGAGCAGAAACGTGCTGCTCAACTCAAAGTCTTTAACACTGGAGGACCTGCATACCGGCTGCTTGTTTAGCAGCCTTCCCTGGAAATGCCTTCCCAAATGACTTTATTATTATTTGACAACTTCTCATTGCAAACAGGCATGCAATCATTCCTCATTGGTAATGAAAGCAAATTATTGGTGGGTTTAAAATAATAGAATATTATGATTTAATGTGTATATGTTGTAGAACACAGATTTATTACAACATATACCCAATATAGACAGACAAAGAAACAAAAGATAGAGAAAGAAAGGACAGAGGAGCAGACGAATACCTGCAGGAGAAGAGAAAACAACTAACAGAAAACTGGTTCCATCAATGGATTTCTAAATGGGATCAGTTTCTTGTTTAATGTATCCAGTATGGACAGAAAAACCCGTCCTTCAGTCAGACAACCTGACCCGTCGTGTCAAAGTTCACCTGCTTAAATGCTTCCTGCAGAGCGCAGATGGATCCTTCTCTCCTCACTGAAACATCCAACTTCTTCCTTAAGTCTTTGTCTCTGGAAAACCTCCAGAATAAAAAACTAAATCAGCCTGATCTCCTTTCAGCAATCTTTGATTGTAAACATTCTTCCTTATTTCTCTGTTTTCATTAGAGATCAGAGGTCTCTTGCTTTTAACAGGAATTATATGCTGGTAAAATATTATAACACTTTGTTTTTTATTATTTCTAAAGTAGCTTTGTTTCAGTCTAAATCAATGTTAGGCAATAACTAAAACTTTATAAATCTTTTTTATCGATCATATCACTGATCGCATTAAACACACCAGAGGAGTCAAGTACCAAAGTACTTTGTTAGAAATGTTGGCTATCTGTACTTTACTGGAGAAATTATTGTTTAGACAAATTTTTACTTCTATTAGTACATTTTAAAAATAGACTAATTAGTTATTTTCATTTAAGCTCATTTTCTTGTGGCCTGTTGGTATTAAAGAAATAAATACACTGGAAAAACAATCTAGAAATAAGTAAATATATCTTAAATTAAGTTTATTTATCCCTATTTTGAGTAGGTAAATGAGATATTTTGCCAATGGAATGAGTATTTTTACTCTTAAAATAAGATAATTAGATAATATTGAATTGAAATAAGACAATGCAATTGTGTTTCCTTATTCTAAGTGTAAATTGTTTTGTTCCATTGGCAAAATGTCTCTTTTACCTCCTCAATTCAAGAAAAAATGCTCTTATTTTAAGAAAAAACTTGATATCTAGATTCTGATTTTTTCCAGTGTAAAAATCATCAAAATAATTTGTTTCATCCAGACAATTAATTTCTTTGTGGTTGGACTCGGTGCTGCCCCAACTTGTTGCTCACCACATACCAAATTGACTAGTTTATCAAGATGATGCAAAGTAAAATGTGACTCTGTTACCATTAGTTATAACACTAAGAAAATGAAGTCTAAGGAAGTTATTATCTGGAATTGTAGAAAAAAATGTTCTTTAATAGGGTAGAGCAGTAAAGCTTTTGGCCTTAACCTTTTTAAACTTTAAGTAGGTTTAAAATGGAACTTTAACACTTTTACTGGAGTAAAAAGCTGGAGGTTGATCCTCTTCTACAAAAGTGTTTTTAAACAGCAGGATTTATACTGGAGGAATAAACATGAATACTTGGGCCACCTCTGATTATGGGAGCCATATTAGTTGCCTGAAAAACCTCAGTTTTGAGCTTTGTTAAAAGCCTAATGTCTGCAGTGTGAGACAAAGTTACTGCATGTCCTTGAACGTCATTCATCATTCTTAACGAAAGAAAACTGCATCTTAAACAAAAGCCCAGATACCAGAAGGCTAGACTGGAAAACGTAAAGTTGGACATGACAATAAGTTGGTGGTATAATTCTATAATTCACATTCCCAGATTTCTGCACTTTTATCTCCAGTCCTGTGCTGTTAAACTGGAAGTTCCGCTAATCCCTCTATACAGGTTTTATTGCTGCAAACCAAACTTCTGCAGCACAGAGAATGGGATGACATGAAACCATGTGTTAGTGTGGGATGAACACAAGCTACACAAAACTATCGTCATGAAAGCATACAGCGTGCGCGATACAGGATCCTGGAATCCATGGTTCAGCCAACAGTAGGAAGGGAACAGAAGGCAAAGGACGATAGGAGGAGTTAATGAAAGAGAGCATGGGATGAATGAAGCAGCAGATTGGAGAGGAGGAGAGTAAATTGAAAGTATTGAGTGACTGGAAGAGAAGTGGAGGGTCGAAGAAAGAAGCAGCCGAGGGCGGGTGAGTCTGCAGGGGAAAGAAGAATATGTAACGGAGAAAGAAAATAGGGCTGAAGGAGGTGGACAAGAGAGAAGGTGTGGTAAAGAAATGGAAGGCAGAGAAATGGAGACTGATAGAAGTGCTGAGCTGCTTTATCAAGAGGGGAGCAGTAATAAAACACCTAATCACACCAACAACAACATGCATGATAGCTTCAACATGTGACTCAAACAGGATTAGTAATAAGCATGAATCTGATCTGGGTCATAATTTGATACAGACATAGACCGCCAATCAGCTTATTGGATTTAAGAACAACTGACAGGTCTGGGGCAGCTAGCGCAGAGCAAATATGGCCCATCAGATTCCTTCAGTCACAGACTGAACCTAAGCTTTCCAAGGCTCTCATGTTACAGATTGGTCAGAGAAGATCCACCTGGAAATACCTCCTGAGTGTCCTGCTGATCCTGGGACCGTCCCTCACAGCTTCACCACCATAACTGTCTGGTTTCTCCTCCCAGTGGATCCAGTGGCCTCAGGACCAGTCTCTAAGGCAAACCTACCCAAAGTCAGTCCTGTAGCCTTGACCAAGGCTACAGGAATCATTTAGGTCCATAGAGTAGGCCTTAGAGCAGGCCAAGTCGGTCCTCGAGGGCCGCTGTCCTGCAGGGTTTAGAGGTTTTCCTGCTTCAGCACAGCTGAAGGCAACTTCAGCTGATGATTGCAATTCAGCAACAGCCTGTTATTCAAGTATCAATGAAAATCAGCTGTGCTGGAGCAGGAAAACCTCTAAACCTGTGCAGGACAGTGGCCCTCAAGGACCGACTTTGGCTGCTCCAAGGCCTACTCTATGGACCTAAATAAATCCTGTAGCCTTGCTTAAGGGATCCACGGTCAATATAATGGTTTACCATTAGGCAATACTAGGCAGTTGCCTAGGGCCCCACACTCCTGGGGGCCCCATAAAACTCTGTTTACATGTATGGTTATTACAACTATTCCTTATTTCTGCACATTAATTATGTTTTTGAAAAAAATCCTTTGGCTAAAATGCCATCAGAACGCTGATAATATTAAGTGTGTCTCAGCCCCCCCTTCAGTGTCCACCATATTGGATCAGTCCATTTGCTGCACATGTTCAGAAAGGTCCAAACAGACAGCAGCAAACCATTTGAAAACAAACCATGCAAAGAGCAGTGTTGCCAACTTAGCGCTTTAGTCGCTATATTTAGCCACTTTTCAGACCCCTCTAGCACTTTGATTTCTAAAAAGCTCCTAGCGCTCAATCTACCGACGTTTTTCTGCTACTGGAGACTTTGGAGACAACATCTAAAAGCAGCGAACTCTGCTCTCCAGAGCAAGTAGATTGGTAACCCCGCCTCCTGCTCTCCTCTATCTTGTCTGCTGTCATGATTCATGCAGCTATTATTTCATCCAAATGAAAAATGGAGAACAGATAAGCAGATCATGGCTTGTCTACAGTGAAAAGAAGGACTGGGTTATTTACTTTGGCCTTTTTGGAAACACAGGAAGGAGCAATCAGCTAAGTGAGCTTAGTGCTTGGAAAAAATCTTTCATTCCTTTAGAGACAGCATGAAAAGTCAGCTGAGTACAAAACATAGAGAGGAAAACAAGAAGAAAAGCGACAAGAAGAGAGGGACACAACCTAGAACAGATAATGGATGTCTATTCTATTAACATTTCTCTATCTGGAGAATGGCTCTGTTCTATGTGTTGTCTTCTCTATTCAGAGGCCCCCTGCCTGTCTTTGCCTAGGGCCCCACATTTCCTAAATCAGCCCCTGTCCATTTTAAGGCGGTCCCTTTAGGTAAGTGTAGCATGACTTACTTTTTAAGATTACTTTAATTGCTGCCTCCCTGTATTTCTTTGTAGTCTGACTCGACCTTCCTTTTCCAGGTCTTATTGCGGCATCCTTCCATTGATGAATGAAACATCCGGTTGTCATTAAAGAAGAGTATTAACCCCTGAAGAAGAACGGCAGATCTGGTTCTCTCTAAGCAATCGCACATCTGCGATGCAGGATAAGGGCTACATTTCCCTAGCAGGTAAAGCTCTTTAGACAGCTAATTGGTTCCATCCTACAGGACTTCGGTTCTGTGTGTTGCCCAGAGAAACAGCCCAATGGTGCACCATCCCAGGCACACAGTCAAGTGGAGAATTGAAAGGTAACTGGTTTGCAAAGAACCTCAAACATCCTGTCATGATTATCTGTACACATGGCCGTATGAAGTTTCTGTTTGTTTTGGACAAAAAAAGCAGAATCCTTAAATATCACTTCATCCAAACTATTCATAAATAATGCAAACAGATTCAGGAGTAAAAATGTATGATGCAGAGGGACAGGAAAATAGTAAAAACGTCAGAGGAATGGGGTCAGAAAGATGGAGCGAAAAAGAAGCAGATACATGAAGACCAGGAGAAAAAAAACAAGGTGGAGGGAGCTGGAGGATGAATGGAGAAATGGGCGGGTGAGGAGGGAGAGGATGGATGGAGAAAAGCTAGAAGAGGAGGAATGATGGACGGCGGAAGTATTGGTCGTGTGTGTAGGTGTGTGAAGCGGTGAAGGGACACGGCTGAGGAGGGAGCCGACGGCGATGAGAACATTATGGCTGGATAATGAAGAGGTTCCACGCTGTCAGCCAACACCATTCACCCTGCATGGCTCTGACCCCAAAGTGTCAACAAGCTAAACGACCGAGCAGCAGCGCATTACCACGCGTACGCACACCCGTACGCACGCGTACATGCCCAGACAGGCACAGCACGCTGCCGTGGTAATGTTTGTCTGATGAACATGGCTATGGGGATCCGTTTGTAAAGGTAAACAATCAACAATCAGGAGCAATATTTATTTTTATTTAGCGTTTTTTAAGAGAAATATAGGAGGTTATTTTTTCACTGTCATTGATTCTAGAAAGCTAAACTAAATATTTAGATTGTCAGCAAAAATTGTGTTAGCAAATTATATTATATGATGATATTTTCTTATTGTAAATTAATATTTATTTAACAAACAAAATATTTCCCTTTGAAATAAATATTTTGCTTGTTAACGAAATATTTATTTAACAAATTAAATATTTATGTCATGATCTTGGCACTGATGACTGGATTATTAGTTCATTCCTTTCACCTGCTTAGCTCCGCCCAGTTTTCATCTGCCCTCATCTGATCCACCTGTTCTAGCTCCTATCTATGCTGCCTGTTTCCACCCATCAGTGCCAGATTATTGGAACCGAGTCTGAGGGTTCTCTAGCGAATCCTGTGGAGTTTTGACTGCCTGATCCTGACCTGTTTCTGCCTCTGGACTCCTGAGTTTGGTCTGCCTCTCTTCCGCTCTGTTTCTGCCTGTTCCTGTGTTCGGAC
Source organism: Cyprinodon diabolis (assembly GCA_030533445.1). Classification (NCBI taxonomy): domain Eukaryota; kingdom Metazoa; phylum Chordata; class Actinopteri; order Cyprinodontiformes; family Cyprinodontidae; genus Cyprinodon; species Cyprinodon diabolis. The sequence goes on along the minus strand of CM060084.1, from coordinate 48,039,397 downwards.
TGCTGTTTGGATTCTGCCAGTTAATGACCTTGGATCTGTCCTCTGACAGATTCCCCTTCGGTATCTCTTCATCTCTCTGATCTACTGGTCTGGACATCTGCTTCATCACCTGCTCTGGGTTTTGTCTCTGGACTCATCTGGTCTGCTGCGTCTGCTGTCTTCTGTCAGTCCGCTCAGCCTCACTCCTGGAACTCTTTGGGCGGCTCCCGCCACAAGCTGGGGAGAAATCCTCCGACTGGTTTCCACTCCTTCCTCTGGGCATGGACAGAACTTAAGGAACAGGTTAGTGACTCACATGCTCTTTATTGTTCCTTTATTATTGCCCATCTGAGTCTAAAGGTCACTAACCTGAGTACCTATCACAACAGAGAATCCACTACAAGTGGTTCTGAGCAGTCAATAAAAGCGTTTCTTTTTAAAATCCATCGGTTCTGTCTGCCTGAATTCTAGATAAATATTCATTTAACAAAAATAAATATTTAGCCAGCACCAAGCTTGGTGTTAGCTAAATATTTAATTTGCAAATCCTCCATCCATCTATTTTCTCCCACTCCGTGTCAGGGTTGCGGTGGGGCTGGTGCCTATCTACCGGCTAGAGGTGGGGTCCACCCTGGACAGGTCGTCAGTCCGTCACAGATAAACACAGAGACAGACAACCATTCACACACACACTCGCACCTAAGGAGGATTTAGAGAAGCCAATTAACCTAACAGTCATGTTTTTGGACTGTGGTACCTGAGCATGCGTGGTGAGAACCCACCATGCTCAGGGAGAACCTGCTAACTCCATGCAGAAAGACCCCGGGCCAGGAATCAAACCCAAAACCATCATGCTGCAAGGCATTTTATTTATTCCAAGTTAAAATAATAAAACATTTATTTTGAAAAATATATAATTAGCTTACTCACAAATGTTTTAACGGATGATCTAAATATTTAGTTTGAATGACCGAATGACAGAGTGACTTGGGGAAAAATAAACCCCTTATTTTTCCTCTAAAACATGCTAAATAACCATAAATATTGCTACAAATTTTTGAATGTTTCACTTTATATGTATCAGTCACCAAATGATCTGTGCAAAGCAGAGCACACAGACATGTGAATAATGTCGTAACAACTGTGTATACATGACCACAGTGTGCTGCATAAAGGTGTGTGTGGCTCCAACAATGGAAACAGACACAGCTTCAGTCATCAGCAGCTCCATTCAGGGTATTGCTGCTTGCACAGTCAATCCCACGTTCTTTATTGGTATTCACATCAGTGAAACTCAATAAATGAAGTCAACAAAGTATGTTTTTATAAAGCTAATCTCTGCTCACACATCACATCACAACACACCACAGTCAGCTTGAGAAAAGCAACTTTAGACTAACTGAAATCTGCCTTCAATGGTTTATTCTCTGTTTATGTTCCTCTATCTCTTTGTGTCCTTACCCCCCAGCCCCCACCCCAGTCTGTTTCTGTATCTCTCTACCCTCCGAACCCACAGTTTTATCACACGTTTGCACACAGGCAGAACGTTTCCTCTTTTATTCCTTTTTTCTCTGCTGCTCTATCTTCGTCACTTTAGCTCGCTTTCTAACGTTTTCTGGCATCCTGATGCAAAGCTCTAACTGGGCACCGAAACACTCTTCCTCTCTTTTTAACCCTCGCTTCTGTCTCAGTTCGCACTCCTGCTTTATTACAATGACAGGATAGAGTGCTGTCGAGTACTTCCCAGCAGACAGACGTATAGTGACAACAGCCACATATCCTCCTCAGACCGCTTTGGTGTCACTGATGTCAGCAGGAATGATGTAACGTTAACTACTGTTTGTATTTTCATTTCAGAGACAGCAGATGCCTTAAGGCCACATTTGGAAGCATCAACATCAACAGGGAGAAACATCCAGCAGAACCAGGCTCAGTGTGAGCGGCCATCTGCCGAGGCCGACTGGGGTTCAAGGAGACAGAAGCAGACATAGAAAAAGAAGCTGTAAAAGGTCCGAGCCAGCTCTCATGTCAGAGGATGAAGAGAGCTTATCCAGCCAGTCATGGTCAGGGAAACAGGACTACACTGAAAAACATCTCCAGCATCTTTAAAACAACGATGTTGATGGAAGCAGCACAGCTGATATTTCTCTCCAGGATGGAGTCACAGCCAAACAGGAACAGACCAGATGAAGCTACTATGAGAAAAGCAGAGAGAGCAGAAGGTTAGAGATTGAACTAACAGATTCTGCAGAGTGGGAGAATAGAGATAGAATGAAGCAGAATGATGAAATGGGGGTCCCTATGTCCTCCAGCAGTCTAAGCCTATAGCAGCATAACTATAGAGATAGCTCAGGATAACCTGAGCCACTCTAACTAGAAGCTTTATCAGACCTGTTGACCTGTAGCCAACAGTGATATTGAAGAAACATAGTTCAGTACATTGTCTGGTGGATGATGAGGGAAACTGAAGAGCCCAGAATGAGAAAGTTTTCTAGAGACAGAGCCGTGTATATGGAGAACCCAAAGAGAAGGTTGTCTGGATGCTGACCAGGAGCCATGAGAGCCCAGGGAAGAGCATAGCAGCCTGGTCTTCAGGCCTCTGAGCTCTGGATGTGACACTTCTAAGGCTTTTGGTCAAAAGGTGTCTGGTTTGAATGTTTACATTCTAGTTGGCATTTCTTGCAGTACAAAGAGGGGGTATCATATCAATGTCTTCCATTAGGCCCCAAATTCCTTGTGGCACCCCTGAACCACACACACCAGAAGAGAGAACATTAGGTAAATGCTTTCAGTCTAACTTTTAAATAAACTCATCATTAATAACCAGCACCTTATATTCCAGAACTGAACCTCTAGCTCTATCTAATATTCCAACAAAAACTTTTTCACCATTTTAAAACAGAAAACATGACTACATAGTAAACGAGTTAGTCTCACTGAGCAGTAACTGAGTTACTAACTAATTAACGAGTAACTGTAACTTGCTACTTTTTTAAAGTAACATTCCCAGAGCTGAGCAGTCAGACAATGATCCAGTAGGTACGTCTTCTCATCTATCTGTGCTGCTTCCACTGTGTCTCACATCGTCCTCCTCCTCTTCCTCGTCTTCCTTTCTTTCCTCCCACTCCCTCCTCTAGATAGCCCGTCTATCTCGCTCCTGCCCACACTCCCTTCCAGTCTTCCTATAATCTGCTCATCATCCAATCAGGTGAGGAAGTCCTGGATTGGTTTCCATCCATCCTTTACGAGTGTTTGCAAAAACCTTTCACTCTGGATGAAGGGTGTTTTTTTCTCCTTTTGTTTTATTTTTATTTTTGCATCCTTGTGATGTTTCTAAGGCGTCGATTGGAGTCGAGGCTCTCTCTTGTCTCTCTGCTCGCCTTGCAGATGGTTGGTAGACCATGACTGTGTGTGGAGTGAGTGTGTTTTTGGCACCGGCTGGGAGAGGAGAAAAGCCTCCAATGGCTCCAGTTGCTCTCACTTGAGCCTCCCGGATTAACTGGGACACATAGAGAAACTGCCCCCCCCCCCCCCCACACACACACACACACACACACACTATATATATAAAATACACAAACCTTCTTAAAGCAGAGCAGGGCGCAGCTGCCAATGGTCCATGTGTAGAATCACACATTTACTCCCACACATTAACAAATTGGCATGAAATTAGATGGGACAACAGTCACACAGGAAGAAGATTGTTACTCCGCATCTCACAGAACAAGGATTAAATCCATTCACTCACTGTAGGTGAACGCTTTTCTGCAGCGACGTACAGTGAGCATAAGAACTGCATATAAACAAACCACTTTAGACTCAAAACATTATAACCTAGAATCATATAAAATAAACATATATTTTTTACACAAGGAAGAGGCAATAAGAACTTAAAGATTTGTTGGAGTGTCTTTATGGGCTACAGGAAACAAATTGTTCCACTATATTTTTGAATCTAAAGTAACAGAGAGCTTGAAGTTTGGGTTTTCATGCCCAAAGTGAGAGGACATATTTCCTCAGAAGTACTAATAGTACCTCAGTTGATTCAGTTCTTTAAAAAACTACGTTTTTGTGTCATACTTTCTGGTGACATGAGAACCAAAGCACACTAAACCCGGGAAAAAAACACTTGAAAAGCACTGGAGATGTTTCCAAAGGAATCTCCTCACATCTGTGCGGCCTCAGCTGTGATGCTGGACCATCAGCAGCTCGAGGGACACAAGTTTTTAAGGTCCAGGTAGGAAACACTGTGTCCTTGATAAAATGGAAGTTTATCAACCGCCACTACAGGTCTGGGTGCATCCACAGATGTTGGCAGGTAAGGCGGGGCAGTTCTTATGTGCCCTTCCTTCATAACATCCAGGAGAGATTTTGATAAGTGGGATGCCGGAACTATTGTTTCGAGAGCAGGCTGCACATGAATGGCGAATCCAATATTTCGAATTTGCCGGTATTGTCCATCTTGATGCGAGCGTGCACATCCAAGATATTATTATTCCATCTCCCCTTTGAGTTCAACCACTGGAACCAGCCTGCGTTCAATCGCACCCGGCTCACGGTCTTGCTCTTTCACAGCCTTTGAGAGGGCATCAACCGCTGCCGACAGCCTGATCAATGCCCACATTGCCACAGACATCCTCCGTAATTGTAGATGGATCAGGTATCCTCCAAATCCAAACAGGAGAAATCCGAGTATCATAAAACCAAAAATATCCTCCACTGACAGCGTTGTAAAACACACCATCCTCCAAGCCTTCAGCAGGACAGGAAGGGTTCACTTTTCCCTGTCTTCCAGTATAGAAAATTTGATCAATTGTATTGAGAGACCAGCTGACCAGCTCTATTGTTTGAATTCGGATGATATGAAGAGAGAGCTCTGAAAAGACCATCATTATTACATCATAGACGTTTGCAGATGAAGAGAGGCTCCAGCCTTATCAAAATATTCCACTTTGTTCCTAGATGAAGGACACCTCCTCTACCTCTATCTCCTCTTTCTTTCATCTTTCTCCTTTTTCCTGTCTTTCCTTTCCTGTGCTACTTACATTGCAGTGTCGATATAATCTGTAATGCTGCATAATCATAATAAAGCTATTTAAATGCATAAAACAAGCGGAACACTATGGTGATAGCTGTACTGCTCCACTTGTGAGAGCAAAATCAATTGGGCCATTGGCATCAAGACAATTATTATTATTGCCACATTGCCAGACAGGACACTGTTAAAAAAAAAAAAGATGAAGGAAACTGCTCTCATTCATTCCCAAATCTTTGACTTTTTATCCTGACAGAGGATCTGTCCTCATTAGATCAACTACTGGGTAAAACATGAGTTCTGACACACAGCAGGCAGCTATTATTAGGGTTTAACAGACTCACACATCATCAATGGTCATAATCATAACAGTGTTTTTAGTGTTTTCCAGAACACAACATCAGCTAAAAAAAACACTTGTCTGAGTTTGTTTCCAGGAAGTGTTGCATGAGCTGTTTTTAGTCTCAGACATGAAATATTTAAAAAGGAGCAATCACAGAGTTTAATTGAATCTGAGGCCCCTCCCTCAAGGGGCCACGGGCTACGATCACAGCCAATTAGAGGGAGATGAGGCTGACAGTAATGGGTGCTATCTGTTAGTCCCAGGAGATATAGACGTGGGGGGGGGGGGGGTGCAAAGACAAATAGAGAGGGAGGGATGCAAATCCACATTAACCTAATTATTCTGCTGGTCCCACGTGTTTTCTCATTACAACTGAGAGCGGACCACACACACATTCTCTCTGTGTTGTGTCTCTTGGTTGAGTTGTTCTAGAACAAATGTCTTTGTTTTCTCTACAGTGACCTTCTGATTCTCCTTATCTGGCCTAATGGCAATAGCCCTAAACAGAACCATCACCACTGCATCCCTAACCCTAACCTCCACCTCACAGCTTAGTCATAAACCAATCCTGAAGTGAGAACCAGGGAATCGCCCTCAGTTTGGTACAAACGGACCTCGGTTTGATGGTGAATCGGGAACCTTGGTCCTCACTCTGATTCAGAAGAGAAGCACACACACACATATTCAATAAAAGGGATTTAGTTGGAAATGAAAGAACACAGAGCAAAAGAAGCCACAATACAAACAGGAGTATTACTCAGACACAGCTGGTTGAAATGTGAATGAGCCATGAATTCCTCAGTGTTTCATGAGTTTGGATCCATGTATCCACGCACAAAGGCCTGAGCATAGAGCTGATACAGCCTGAAGCCCACTAGACAGCGTTTAAAAGACCAACGATGGAGGAGCAGCAAGGGGGGATTTTAAAATCCACAGTGAAATCTTTAGCTTCTGAAATATACAGGCTGAAACTGAAACTCACAGCTGTTAGTGTCGCTGCATGCGTGTTAAGGGTGATGGGGTTCTTTAGACTTAGACTGAGACTTAGACATCTTTTATTGTCGTTTTGTATACACAGAGTGTGTACAAAATAAAATGTAGTTTACTACAGCTTTCCAGACAGTAAATGAACATTTTCATACCATTAAGGGCAACAGTGATCAAATGTAAACAGTGTGGGAGAAAAAATGTGGTACAAATAAAAGCATTGATATGGAAGTTCAGAACATTAATATCTATGGTGCAAATATGCAGTATTTTTGGTTTGCTGTTATCAGTTTGATGCAGTGTGACATGATTTAGAGTTTTCTCAACAGTTCATCAGTCTAATAGCAGTGGGGAAGAAGCTGCTGCAGAACCTGCTGGTCCTGCATTCAATGCTGTGAAGCCTCTTCCCAGAGGGCAGCAGGGAGAACAGTCCATGGTGGGGGGGTGAGGGATCATTGATGATGTCACGGGCTCGGGACACGCAGCACTGGGATGAAATGTATTTAATGGAGGGAAGAGGAGCCCCCATGATCCTCTCTGCTGTTCTCACCTTCTTCCAGTCTGAGGCGCTGCAGCCTCCACACCACACAGTGAGACAGCTGCTCAGAACGCTCTCTATGGTGCTTCTGGAGAAGGTGGGGAGGATAGGGGGGCAGGTGACACCAAAGTCACTTTATAGTAAAGGAGCCATCGCAGGACGCAGTTTCAACTGCATCACCTCTGGGTTTCAAATCTGGTCAGTTTTATTGCCACTTCTTTGTGATTGGACACCTAATGCTATGTTCACTCTGAACACAATTTGATAAACATAAAGATGCAAAGTCTGTGATTGAAGCGCCTAGTGAGCATTTAATCATCTGAGGTGTACAAGAAGCAGCAGCTGCTGGAGTTGAACCATCAAACTTTTTGCTGCTGGACACGTCACATTAACCAATCAGTGAAGCTGAGCTGGCAGGGAGACAGATACAGCACTGCTGATGCAAAGCTGTCAGCATAAAGCCATCCGAAGGGGGCGAAGTCAAAGCCAACATGCTTGGTAGTCAGAGCCAGGAGGTCAGAGATCCAAAGAGATAACATAACAGAGTGAGGAAACAGTTCCAGGTTCGGTTCACAGACAGGCAGAGATCCGGCTGGAGTCCGAAGACAGGTCAGGCAGACAGTTAAGAACGAGGACAGGCAGGCTCAGAGACCGAGAGGCAGGAAGGTTCAGGATCAGGCAATCAGAAACACAGGAATGCTAGAAGACTTCTCACCACTGGCTCAAAATAATCTGGCACTGATGACTGGTTTGAAGGTTGGTTAATAGAGACTAGTAGAGGTGGATCAGATGAACAGTAATGAGACCTGGGCGGAGCTAAGTAGGTGAGTGACATGAGTAATCAGACCAGACATCAGCGCCAAAATCATGACAATGAACGACTTCATGTTCATCACCACCAGTGTTAATTTCGTCAACCAGGACGATGACGAAAATATTTAGTCAACGCCCCTTTTTCCATTGACGATGACGCACAATAATTGTTTCCAGAAAATAAAAATATGACAAAAATAAAAAATTATTTTCATTAACGAGACTAAGACCAGATGAAATTTGCAAGCCATGGACAAATGGACATTAAGAAACGTAATTGTTTATAATTTACTAATTTGTAATTGTTAATATAATTGTTTCTGGAGCTTCATAGAAGATTACGCGTTGTTGCCCTGTTTGTCCCTACACGGCGCCTGTCCCACAGTGCCTCAGTCAGTAGCAGCAGAGGGCTCATACTCATAGCTCAACTTCCCAGTCATTGCGTGGGGCTCGGATACCGGTGTACGATTTGTTGGAGGAGCTGGGTGAAAGCAACTCCTGGATGTATGGAGCAATCTCAAGCGACATCTGAGGTGCCAACATGCTGCCATATGGAGGAGGGTAAGGAACGGGTGGGCTTGTAGTAGTAGAAGTTCTATTCTCCATTTTATTCTGTACAGTGTGATATATATGTAAAAAAAAATGAAAAAATGTGGAGAAGTTCTTTTATTTACAGTGTTGATGAAAAAGACAAAAATGACTAACATGACTAAATATGACTAAGACTAAAATTGATTTTTGTCATTGTGACTAAGACTAAGACTAAATTTTTAAAAAGCTGACGAAATTAACACTGATCACCACCTATCGTCTCTCTACTGGTGTTACTCTACACAGGAGCATCAGACGCATCTGGACACTCTGAACTGGACGCGCTTCAGGAGCATCAAAGATATAAGACACATGAATAGTACCGTGAAGAACACGTACATTTCAGTACACAACAGTGTAGTTATGATCCTCCAACCCAATGATAGACCAATATCTTTTTTTGACACTGAACAAACTCATTTTCTCTCTGCTCACTAGCTTTCTCTGATAACATTCCAGGTTGATTGGCAAGACCAGGAAGAAACAGGAAGTCCCAAATATCACATCCTGTGACCGCAAGTTAATGGCCGCCATATTGTGCACCTAGCCAATTAAGTAGCTAGGTTATGGCGGAAGGTACAATTATGTAGACAAATGGTGACATCAGAGGTGCAAATTAACAAAGTACAAATACTTTGCTACTTAAGTAGAAATGTTGGCTATCTGTACTTTACTGGAGTAATTATTTTTTAGACAGTTTTTTACTTCTATTCCTACATTTTATAAATATATATCAGTTATTTTCATTTAAGCTCATTTTCATTCTGGCCTGTTGGTATTTGAAAAAAATAAAAAGCATCAAAATAATTAGTTTCAATTAATTTCTTTGTGGTTGGACTCGGTGCTGCCCCAACTTGTTGTTCACCACATACCAAAATAAATAGTTTTTCAAGCTGATGCAAAGTTAAATGTGACACTAACACTATACAACTAAGAAAATGAAGTCTAAGGAAGTTGTCATCCAGAATTGTAGAAAAAAGGTTCCTTTAATAGGGTAGAGCAGTAAAGCTTCTGACCTTAACAGTTTTCCTTCATTACTTTTACTTTTATACTTTAAGTAGTTTTAAAAATGATACTTTTACACTTTTACTGGAGTAAAAAGCTGGAGGTTGATCCTGTAACTTCTATAAAAGTGTTTAAAGAGTAGGATTTATACTGGACTAAACATTAATACTTTTCACACCTCTGGTTGACAGTATGATGGTGACAATGGTCAAAGTGAATGTGCAGAACTATAAATGTTCCTCACCATCCTCAGTCCATCCTCACCTCCTCCATGATTGGCTGCAAACTTCCATCTCTGCAGGATGTGTACACCTCCAGGACTCTGAGGCGTGCAGGGCAGATTGTTGCCTATCCCTTGCCCCCCAGCCACAAACAATTTCAGTTACTTTTCTCTGGCTGGAGGCTGCGGTCCATCAGGACCAAAACCTCACGCCAAAAAAACAGCTTCTTCCTTTCTGCTACCAGCCTTATCAACAATGCCCAGAAACCCCCTGGCACTGACACTGCCTCTCCCTCATTCTCTTCTCCCTATTCAGGACCTAGAAGCTACACCAACGTAGCGCCTCCAGACCTCCTGCATTACATTAAAGGAATAGTACACCCAAAACCTGATTAGCCTTCATTTTCTACTCACCCCCATGCTGAACAACACTCTGGAGTACTTTTTTGATATCTCAAATGCATCTGGAGATCTGGGAGGCTTCTTACTGTCTGCTGACATTCAAATAATGGAGGTCTATGGCGCCCGAGGCAGAAAGGTCCATAAAAGTCCACAAAAAAGTGTCAATATTCCTCCATACTGCTCGTCCAATGTATTCCAAGTGTCCTGAGTGGGTAGCGTCCATAATTTACTCGAAACAAAGTCATTTAGAATGTTTTTAGAGCATAAACAGTAGTGTGTAGGATTTCCTAAAAGCGAGTTCACGAGGCTACGGAAACTGCGGCAGACCAAGCCAGATGAAAGTGCGCATTCAGCGTCTGCTCTTGATAATGCAAGCGTAGAAGAAGAAATGTGCTGTTTACCTGTGCAAAGAAAGAAACAACGAAGGAAAAATGTCTGAGGACTTCAGTGTTGAGGAAGAGCATGAGTTCTTTGCCGAGCTGAATGCGCACTTTCATCTGGTTTGGTCTGCCGCGGTTTCCGGAGAGTCATGAACTCGCAGGCGCGCGCTTTTAGGAAATCCTATACACTATTGTTTAGGCTCTAAAAACATTCTACATGACTTCGTTTCGAGTAAATTATGGACGCTACCCACTCAGGACACTTGGAATAAATTGGACGAGCAGTATGGAGGAATATTGACACGTTTTTTGTGGACTTTTATGGACCTTTCTGCCTCGGGCACCATAGACCTCCATTATTTGAATGTCAGCAGACAGCAAGAAGCCTCCCAGATCTCCAGATGCATTTGAGATATCAAAAAAGTACTCCAGAGTGTTGCTCAGCATGGGGGTGAGTAGAAAATGAAGGCTAATCATGTTTTGGGTGTACTATTCCTTTAATGTACAGCCTACTGTCTATATAGTATATAGGTATATACTAGATATTGTATATAGTATATTGTATGTTTATAGCGCATATAGCTATAGATACGGTATTCTGTATATATATTTAATTTGTCAGCATCATCAACTCGAAGTCAAATTCCTTGGGGGTGCAAACCCACTTGGCAATAAATCTGATTCTGATGACTGGATTTGCTGTTACCATAGTAAGACACTTTACTGCGTGTTGTAATTTACAGTCATAGAGATTAAAGTAAATCATACTATAAGACATTAAAAAGGCATGGCATGCAGGGCAAAGGATCCATTTAAGTTAAAGATGAAACATGATTTTTTTTCCTTTACCAAGAAAACAACAGTGAAGTGTGATGCGGATGCAAGAAATCATTTCTACTATTGATGACCTCATGAACCCAAACCCATTACGCTCTGCCTGCTGGGCAAAGGCATGAGCCGATGTTTTAGCCTGTCATGTAGAAAGGGTTCCAAAGTGGGGGTCAGGACCTCCAGGATGTTATCCTGGAGTCATATGAATGGCAGAAACACAATATGGCATCAAATATATAAATATCAACTTCCCACTGTATTAATAGATGCACCATGAAATAAGGAAACGTAAAATTTTTCTATTTATCTTATACATGATTGGGACAATAAATATGCAATTAGATTATAAAATGCACATGAAAATAATATATATCCCACTAAAAAATAAAATAAATATTTAGAATGATGAATTAAAGCAACAGTAAGGAATTCTTCAACCTGCATATATTTTCATATCTTCTGGGATTATACATGGACTTACAGCTGGTTGATTGACCCCTCTGTCATGGCGAGGGGGTCTGCATCGCTTTCACCAACACTAAGCAACTCTGTGGCTGGATTCATTAGATTTATTATGCGATTACCTCATCGCTATTCACCGCACCTGGAAAAAGAAATGCAGTTCAGTTAATGCAAACTAGTTAATCATTTCTCTTGAAATAATCTCCTAAAGGTTAAGCTTAACACATTATCTATTTATTTTCCCTGAGATAATTTCCAGTCTTTTATTCTGCCTCTCGTTTATGACGTTCTTTCTTTTAAGATCCTCCAGAAGACTCAAACACGGTTCTTTCTTGCCATTGCCTTCAGCTGCTCCTGCTCCAGAGCCTCTACTTTATCAAAAGCTTTACTGAGTGTGACCTTCAGACGAGTGTGTGCAGGGGGCAGCGCAGCTCCGACTGAGATAGAGCCCAGGTCTATTTTAGTCGGACTACGCAGCAATTTCATGGTTCTGACAGGAAGAGAGACGCGGTTACAAAATAAAACAGATCCGCTTTCACACATCACATTTATGGTAAGCAGGACAGATTCGTGCAAAAACGATCAATAAAGCTTTAAAAAACAGACTGACCAAAGATAGGAGTCGAGGAGCACAGAAAACATATACAGTAGTGGATCTCTTTGAAAAACGAGGGACTGTATAGGAGAACACAGCTTATCACCCTCCTCCAGGAAAAAAAAAAACTTTGACAGACAGCAGATATGGTAAAGTACTGATCCTCTTTGAGCCTCACAGAAACCAAAACAGACAGAGCAGGTAAGTGCAGCTCATCTCTCGTCCCTGTTTATGAATGTCATGATTTCTGCACTAGTACCGGTTTCATTTAGGATCCAACATCCCTGTCAGCTCTGCCCTGTTCCCAATCATCCTTCATCAGATCCACCTTCCCACCTGACTATATAACCAGCTCTCAGACTGGTCACTAGTGCCAGATTATTAAGAGCCATCAGTGAGTTTTATCCAGTGTTCCTGTTACCGGTCAGTCCACCTGATTCTGCCTCTTGATTCTCTGAGCCTGCCTGTCAGACCTTACATAGTGTGTTTATGGATCTCTGAGCTGTTTTCGGTGTCCTGTCCCTGCTCACGGATTCTCCCCTGGATTGACTCTGGACCTCGGATCTCCTGGCTCTTACTCTGGACCGGTTCTCGGATTCTGTTTCTCTTGTTTGTCCCCCTGATCATCCTGCCTGTCTCTTCTCTTACGAATCTGACCCTGTGCATTCCCCAGGATCAACGATTAACTGTCAAAGAATAATTCCTCCAAACCAACTGGACGGATTCTGGAATCCTCCGAGGTTCACCAGTGACGTCACATGCCAACCAGCATCTTTTCCAGCGTTTTACTGTCATTCCACTGTCACAAGTACAGAGGAACGAAATTCTGCATTTAACCCCTCGCCCTGGGGAGCAGTGGGCTGCCATTGTGTGGCTCCCAGGGAGCAGTGTGGGGTTAAGGGTCTTGTGTAGGGACCCAGAGTGGCAGTCTGTGGGAGTGGGGTTCGAATGCCGCAGTTTCACATTCCAATAAACCTTTTAAATGTCTCTAATTGTATCTGGTTAAATTCTGGGTCTTACGTTGTCTGTTCATTACAATAGAAAAGGAAAACCTGACAACGTCCCAGATCATCCCATGGCCTTTATTTTTTTATTTTCCTTTTCTTTAGATGGAGCTATGATTATATATTTCATTTCTCTACCTGTTCTGGTGTAAAGATATGCCGCATAGACTCATTAAGAAGGGCTTTGCTTCGTTGCACCAGTTGTTTTATCATATTTAACAACGTTTCACAATCTGTCCTAGTCAAATGAGGGGAATTTGTGTGGCAATGACACAGATGTTGGTGAGTACAGGATGGAGGAACAGTAATGTGGGCAAACATGGTTAATATCAATGAACAGACAGCTTGGAGTTAAGCATGACGATGCCATGAGAGTTAAACACTCAGGTGTCGATTTGCTGCTGAAGTTCTCCTCATAAGCTGCTCAGGTGAGCAGTAGATGAGATGCACCTGTTTGCTATCACCCAGGTGCAGGAGGAGCCTCCAGCAGCAGCCTCCAGGATGCCCCCGCAGGAAAAAACGTCCAACCGACCAGGCCAGAGTGGCAGGATGAGAACAAAGACAGGAAATTGGTCATATTTATGATGGCAGCAGCCAGCAGTTAGAGAATAACTTGCTGAAACAGACGTGTAGTGATGGCGAGATGAAGCCTCATTGGACTGTTTGGTCTAATTGCTTTAACGATCCCCACAGTTCATGAAGCTTCATGTAAACATGTTACCACCTACTGGTGGTTAGCAGAACTACAGTTAGTAACATAATCTAGGATTTTTGAAATTGTTTTTTTTTTAGTTTATTTGAAATTGTTAATGATTGGTGTGTATAATAAAATCTTTTGTAAGTTTTTTTAGTGTAAAATGTCTTAGAAGAGAACAATCAGGTTTAAGGTTCCCTGTTTTTCTAACATTTAAGTGAAATAAGCTCTAGCAGACAGTGAAAGTGTTTGTACAAATTGGGCAATGATGAGCAAAATGAAAATTTAGTCATTTTATTCAAACATAATAGTTTTTCCACAGTGTGGTGGTGTTATCTACGTATATTAAGGTTATTTTTCCTACTCAGATTTAGAGAAGGTGTGCAGGAAAAGTTTTTCCTCTGAACTTTAAAACGTATATTTTTATTTAAGCATCAGCTCATCCAGAAAGAGGTTCAGGGCTGATTTTTGCTTCCAGTCTGTCCCTGCTTCGAGACAGCTATCAGATCAGGTCTGGACGCCTGCTTTACGAGTTTGAATGTGAATCAAAACAATTATACTGCTGAGCTGTGAATAGAAATTACAGATTGTACCTTTTTATGTTGTTTGCAGCAGAACTTTATTAAAACCATTGTTAAATGTATAGCCTTTAAGGCAATGTTATTTTAAGACAGTGTTTGAATTGAGCTGCAGTCAAGCTAAAAAAAAAACATGGAACAGACCAAGAATGCTGGAGAAATGACAGAAACAAAATTGAAAGAGAGAGGGGAACGCTAGCAGAGAGTATCAGCGACATGATAGCCTTTCTTACGTGAATGGGAGGAAGACAGATGGGAGATAGGAACGCTTGGATCACACAAGCAATTTGCTATTCACATTATCTACAGTATAAGTCTTTCTTCCAGCACATTCAGCATCTAACCTCGCTGCTGTGCTTCGTGGCTGATGGGCTTCTCTCTGCTCTATCACTACCCGCTCGCACAAATAAACGCTCTCATAGACAAAAAGGGATGAATTACATATCGGCAGCTTTCACAGACAAAACACCCCTTAGTACCACAGCCCACAGAGAGGAGATAGTGGCTCCATTTTAGCTCCTTAGCATGTGCTGTTCTGACAGATAGCAGGGCTTATTTTTAGATGGTCAACATTTGGGTATTAACAGGCTGTAACCAGTTAGCTATGAGAGCCGAATCGAGTGGAAAACCTGCCATCTTCTTTCATGAAGACTTCTTATTTCCCCTGGAAACAGATCTGGAAGATAAGAAACTGCAGCTTCACACAAGCATCCTTTATGAGTAAATTATTATTTTCATAAAAGCCTTTTTCCAGAGAAGTGAGGGAGAACAGGGGGAGATGTCAACAGACCCACTGATCTAATGCTACATTCACAGCACTGGTGCCTGGTTTGATTACTCATGTCACTCACCTGCTTAGCTCCGCCTAGTTCTCATTGCCTGCTCATCTGATCCACCTTTACTAGTCTCTATTCAACCAGCTTTCAGACCATTCATCAGTGCCAGATTATTTCGAGCCAGTGGTAAGGAGTCTTCGAGCATTACTGTTTTCTGACTACCTGATCCTGACCTGTTCTGCCTCTCAACCTCTGAATCTGCCAATTCCCTTCTGATCTATTTGCCTGACCTGTCTTCTGACTCCTGCTGGATCTCTACCTGTTAGTGTACTGTACCTGGAACTGGACCCCGAATCCATCCTAGATTCTCCATTGGCACCTCACCGGATCTCTGACCTCCTGGCCCTGACAACCAAGCATGTCATTAACGTCGGCTTTGGCTTCGCCCTCGGGATCATCCTGCCTACATTTGTCTGCTAGGTTCTGACCTCCTGCCTGTCCTCTGATCTCCAATACATCACTATCTGGGATTCTCTGTTTGGTGACCACCGCGCTGCGTTGGCAGCAAGTCCGCCAGAATCATCCTCACTCTCTGGATTCGGACTGAACTATAAGACCAGGTTAGTGACTCACACGTTCGTAATCATTCACTTCCAGAAAGACTAACCTGCTGTCTCCTCCTGCAGAGGTTCCTGCCTTAGACAGCTATGCCGTTTGCTCGGATTCTTTTGTTTACACGCAGCGTCTATGGTTGACACGCATGAAAGTGCATCAAAAGGTCCAGCAGTTTGTCAAGAGTGGCAGGAGCAGCGCATATTGACGCATCTGAGCAGCTGAAGCAGCGCCTCATGAGCTTCTGAGCAGTGCTTCAGAAGCAGCAGCTGCAGGAGTTGGAATAACTGAACTTTAGCTGCTGGAGGTGCCACATCAACCAATCAGAAAAGCTGATCTAAGAGCTGGCAGGGAGACAGACACAGAGCGCTATGATCCCTCCTCTGAAACAGTTTATTAACGCCTAAACTTAACTTAAATTGTAGAAACCTGCCGGCAAACTTTGCCACAGAGAAATAATCTTTGAAGGCAGGATGGTAATCTGGATGAACTGACTGCACAGACCATGTTTTCAGGAGGACTTTATCAATTCAAAATAGATTCAAACTATTTTTGTACCCATTATTCACAGCAAATATAACAAAGCCGTTCTCTGGCACTGAACACAGGAGCAGCACCAGGATACACTTTACTGGACTTCTGACCTTAATGTGGACAAACGTAAAAGATGACGCAGCATAAGCTTTTTTGCTGCTGAAATCGCGTCTGCTGCATATAGCATAAGTTCCTACTTTCACCTATATGAAACCTGGGTCATAGCCTTTAGAATGACAATCAGCTTTGTCCGCGTATCTGGCCTCTCCCATAGAGGAAGCTCTGATCTCCAGGGTTTTCTCACGTCTCTGGATATAGTGTGGTTATCGTGGCTGACATGCAATCAGAGACAGTGACCCTAGAGGGTGTGTTCCCATTACAGGGTGTCCATATTTATCAACCTTCCAAGGAGGACCTGTGCCAGGGTGCAGGAGAGACTGGCAGATTGTTGGACCTCGGCTTAGGAGGTGCAGTGTGGCTTTTGTTACGGCCGTGGTACATTGAAGCAGTTCTACACCCTCTGCAGGGGGCTACAAGGGCCCCACTAATCCACATACATATATGCTTTGTGGACCTGGAGAAGGCAGGTCCGATTCAGTGGTACAATATTGGAAGCCCTTTGATGAGGGGTCATTCAGCCTCTGTAAAAGCAGAGCCTCAAGCTGCATTGGTGGCATTAAGTAAGGCCCGCTGCTGGTGCTTTTTGGACTCTTTCACTGTTCCTGTTTATAACCTTCAAGCACAGGATTTCAAGCCACACTCAAGGTCTGGAGGGGATCTGGTTTGGGAATTAGTAGACTACCGACACACAAAGAATGCTCTGGAGTGGTTCACAGCAGCCAGGATGAAGATCCACCTCTCCAAGTCTGAAGTCTTCGACTGAAAAAGGGTGGCATGGCTTCCTCAGGTCATAGGAGCGGTCCTTCCGTCAGTGGAGGAGTTCAAGTACCTTGAGATCATGTTTACGAGGGAGAGAAAAATGGAGCCGGACATCGATGGACGGATGCAGCAAAGAGCGAAGACAGAACAACCCGAAAGAAAAAGCTGAAGGTGTTGTTTTGTTTTTATTTGTATAAATTAACTTATCTATTTTTCACATTACAGGTTACTGAGCAGTGCTTTAGAACAAAGAAATAATTCCCTGTAAACGACGGACTTCATGTCAGCAACAAGCTTCAGCTTGTTTCCCGTCCTAAATGGATGTTTGGAGTCAAGCTACTCATTAATGCAGCTTCCTGTGGCTCCTGCTGGTTGTCTGTTCCTCTCCTTTTATGGCACATCTAGTTAAACATCTGAGCAGGTGTCATTTATGGAAAGGCTTTGTCCACTGCTATCATTACCTTTTAATTATTTTAACACACTAGACAACAAGTCCAGATTTTACCGCGTTTGTGCGTTGCACTGGAGATATGATTAATAGGCTTTTAAATGTGATGAAGTGAGTTCATCTCTATAAAGGATCACTCCTAGCTAGTGAAACGCTGTGTGTCTGCATGTCGGACCGCCATTCCTCTATAGTTAGCACAGTAAAAAAGCCCAGTGTATGACCTTTAACACGACATTTTATTGACCCTATATGAGTGTTACCGTTCTGATACAGACTGAGACACAAAGGAAGACACTGCACCTTCCTGCATGGAGATTCTCTCCACACACACAACCACATGTCCCCGGGGAGATAATGGGAGGTTCCAGGACAGGAGCATGAAGGAACGGATAAAGAGTTAAGAGGTTCAATGAGAGGACAGCACTTTGGTTGATTGGCTGTGGTCCCATGGGACGGCGGGGGGGGGGGGGGTTCTTAGACATGACATCATAGCATGCCACAAGAGAGAAACTGTAAAAGAGACAAAAAGGAAAGGCTACGAAGGGTAGAGGTCAGAGAGCAAATGCATCATCATCGCTATCTGCATAAAGGATTAAAAGGCCATCATAAACAACCAGACGGAGTAAATTTTTAAATTCACAGAAAAAGTATTACTTTGATCAAATAAAATATCTAAAGACTGAAAATAACTGAAAGTTTTAAAGCTGTAAAGACTCAGACCACGGTTAGCTGGTGTGGATGTTATTCAGGCTACAGGCTACTAAAAGTCACTCAGACTACTTTAAGTCTTAGTGAAACGGCTGTTCCAAACGTTGCATTTCCCAATTCTCCCGAGTGGTGCACGACTTTACACGAGTGGATAAAGTGAATGTGATTGGCCGTTTATCAAGGGGGCAGGATTGCTGTGGCGGAAGGTTCGCAAGCACGTTTGGTTGTGGCGGTTTGTTGGAAGCATCTTGCTAACCAGTTAGCAACTTAGTGCTAGCAGGTTCCCAATGGGAAATTCCATTGGGACCAAGTAGCACTAAATTGGTGACTTAGAAACGACGCTGTCAAGGAACGCTATGGACAGAGGAAACATGCAAGAGGAGGAGAGTTTAATGTCGGAGGTCGTGGATGAGTCTCCTCCGTCTCCTTTCAATGGTGCGCTCACAGTTCTCAAGGTATTAAGTTAAAAGTTCTCTTTTCTGTTGCTGTTGTTATTAAAGTATGCTTTGAGAACATTTGAGGCAAGAACATTATACTTTTAAGTGTCACTATATGGCCCATTTACCGATTTAAAGCATAATTTAAAAAAAAAATTTCTAAAGTTGAGAGGATCAGTACGCTTCCAGTTGACCCAGATGCTGCATGCTCCCATTCTCCCCAAGTCTAGACTTTCCTGTATTCTTCTCAAAAACATACTTGGCGAGGATACAAGTCCAGACTTGCTTTCTTGTGAATTGAGAAAAGGCCAAGAATTAGCTGTTCAACTATAAACCGGTCACCACTACTCTGCAAAGTTTCTTATTTCAGCCATTGCAGATATATGTTGCGACATATGAACCGAGATGCTATGACCGAAAAATTTTGATTGACAGATGACTGTTGATATATTATTGGCCAAATTTAGGTTTTCAGGCTGACGTATTACTAACTGGCCTGCATAAGATAACGGAAAAAAAAAACACAAGACAGGATTTTTTTTTTTTTTTAAATAGAAATTTTCTAAATTTTGGGACAATATGGTCTGATAAAGAGTACATTTATATACATGTTTAAGCCAGAATGATTTGATATTTAAATATGATTTCCATACCCCTTTAATAGCTACTTAAGCTACTTAAAGGAAAAGTCCAGTCATATTCAGAATTCTAACTTCTTAAAGTACTTTAACCCCTTAAAAGTGGGGGTAACAACTCAGAATGCATAAAATTCCACTGGTAAACTTTTTATCAGCAGGTGGAGCCATTGCGCGCAGCTACAAGCTGACACCAAAAGTTCCAAACCCTACAGCTCTTGAACTGTTATAGCTAGAGGTCTGAAACTTTCTGCATTTGTGGTTGACATGATGTAGAACAAATATAATAAAAATAAAACCGGCCTTTTCTCAAGAATGTCTTTATTACTGCTGTTCAAAAAAGATCTATCATTTCAGAGAATATAAAAAACAACTTTGAGTCATGTTTGAACTGATGCAGGTTGGTCTGTGTTGTTGCCCAAGTTGCCCAATTTTAATTTATATATAAGGAAACTAGAGGGTGTTAGCTTTCAAATAATGTATTGTACATGGGTAGGCGATTGGTAGGCGAGGATTACCCAAAATGAGGTGAATTTTAAGAGGTCAAATATGAAATTATTCCATCCTGTTCAATAAATGATCAGTGTTTTTAAATAAGAGTAATTTTCATGTGAATGTGCTTTACTGGAGGCATCCATGTTTGTCAAAGAACACTACTGCCACATACTGGTTTGTGACGTCATGGTGCGGTATCGGCTGTTGATCAAGTCCCAGTGCTGTATCTGGTGCTTTTTCACTTTTACCCGATGTATTCCAGCATCCAGCTGCCATGCACGTGGGCATTGTCAGTTTCACTATAGCTCTGGTGAATTTCAATGGTGAAGTCCTCTGGAAATCTTCAATAATTGTTGTTGATTGCAGATGTGTCTAGTAGTTCCCATTGATTTTGCTTGTAAAGCGGGGAGAATGGCGCTAGGCTTACCGCACCGTGACGTCACTGCTGGAAGATGGCAGGAGGGAGGGGTTACTATATTTGGGGAAAAATGGCCGCTTCCAGACTCAGTGATCGCGACAAAAATTATTGTTTTAATTTTTTTTACTGATTAACACTAAATTCATTAAATCACTGTTAAAGTATTAGTTTTAGGTATAAATAATGATCCATTGATTATTCCTCACTGACCTGACTTTTCCTTTGTTACTAAAAGGGAATTCTTTTTTTTTTTCTAAAAGTGAATTCTAAAGATACGGCGGGGAACAAAATTAAATTCAGTATGAGTCAAAGAGAAGTTTGAATTGAAGTCGCCTAAGTGAGTTAAAAACAATTAGCTTTATTCTCAATAATTGCAGTTTGATTCCAAATGGCCTCACTCTATGGGAGTCCTTTGTAAAGTTAAGCAGTCAAACATTTGTAGCAATATTTATGGGTATTTACTGATGTAAAGTGAATGTTAGGGAGTTTTTTTTTCCAAGTCATTTTCCACTTTATTATTCATTCCTTTATAAAAAAAAAAAAAGGTCCAAGCTGAATATTTGTCAGCAAGATAAATATTCATTTTCCAAACTAAATACTTATTTTGTTAACCAAATATTTTGTTTGCAAATTAAATATTTATTTATCAAACTACATATGTAGCTAGCAAGTTACATATGTAGTTTGATAAATAAATATTTATTTAAAGTTTTGTTTAAAGTTTTTCACAGTAAATATTTATTATTTCAACTTAGTATTTTATATTCTAAACTTTCTTGAATAAATATTTAGTTTGCAAGTTAAATATTTAATTTGTTAAATAAATATTTCGCAAACTAACTAAATAGTTTGCAAACTAAATATTATTAAGCAATCATTACGAGTCAAACCATGTGTCCAATCTACAGAGTATTGTCTGAATGTCTACCCCTGTGGTTGCTAATCCAATTTCTACCTCTCCTGAGTCAGTGGCGATCAATGCTAGGCTTCCACTCGGATGCGAGACATCACCGCAATCTAACAAATAGGAATGTCTTTTACTGTCATTTTACTGTATAAAATAAGAGGAAATAAACCATTAAATGATTTTACTGTCTGTAGTGTTTTAGTATCTTCCAGTCTGAACATGTTCAACACTAAATGCAGCGTTTTGTCCATTTGTTTCAGTATTTAGCCTAGATCAGGCTTCATGTGCTGAAGGCTGCTGTTTAGAATATCTGTTTTATTCTACCTAGAGGTTATTGCATTCACACACACACACACACACACACACACACACACACACATGCATGCTTTGCCATGTATTTAAAAAAAAAAAAAAAAAGCTGCATACATGATGATTTTCAGGTTGCTAAGTTTTTATTGCATATGCTAACCTATAGGTGTAAATGGTTTGGTCTTTAGAAGATAATGAGAAGGTCCTGCTCTAAGCCTTCAGAGCTGATGGACAGACTGCTGGCCCTGCTGGGTCAGAAAGCTGCTGCCTCTGGTACTCGCTGCTCCAGCCATGTTAGCTGCTGATTGGTTCAGCTGTGCAGCTGCTCCCCTCTCTGCTGGACATCACTTAGTAGTAGGAGAGACAGCTGTGCCTGGCTCTGCTGCTGCTGCTGTTGCTGCTGCTATTGCTGCTGCTGTTGCTGCTGCTATTGCTGCTGCTACTATTGCTGCGGCTGCTGCCTCTATTGCTGCTGCTGTTGCTGCTGCTGCTGCTATTGCTGCGGCTGCTCCCTCTATTGCTGCTGCTATTGCTGCGGCTGCTGCTATTGCTGCAGCTGCTGCCTCTATTGCTGCTGCTGCTGCTGCTATTGCTGTGGCTGCTGTTATTGCCGCTGCTGCTGCTGCTGCCTCTATTGCTGCTGCTGCTGCTGCTGCCTCTATTGCTGCTAATGCTGTTGCTGCTGCTGCTGCTGTTGCTGCTGCTATTGCTGTGGCTGCTGCTATTGCCGCTGCTGCTGCCTCTATTGCTGCTGCTGCTGCTGCTGTTGCTGCTGCTGTTGTTTCTGCTGTTGCTGCTGCTGCCTCTATTGCTGCTGCTGCTGCCTCTATTACTGCTGCTGCTGTTGCCTCTTTTGCTGCTGTTGCTGCTGCTGCTGCTGCTGCTATTGCTGCTGCTGCTACTATTGCTGCGGCTGCTGCTATTGCTGCGGCTGCTGCTATTGCCGCTGCTGCTGCTGCTGTTGCCGCTGCTGCTGCCTCTATTGCTGCTGTTGCTGCTGCCTCTATTGCTGCTGCTGCTGTTGCTGCTGTTGCTGCTGCTATTGCTGCTGCTGCTACCTCTATTGCTGCTGCTGCTGTTGCTGCCTCTATTGCTGCTATTGCTGCTGCTGCTGTTTCTGCTGCTGCCTCTATTGCTGCTGCTCCTGTTGCTGCAGCTGCCTCTATTGCTGCTGCTGCTGTTGCTGCTGCTGCCTCTATTGCTGCTGCTCCTGTTGCTGCAGCTGCCTCTATTACTGCTGCTGCTACTGCTGCTGCCTCTATTGCTGCTGCTGCTGCCTCTATTGCGGCTGCTGCCTCTATTGCTGCTGCTGCTGTTGCTGCTGCTGCTGTTGCTGCTGCTGCTGTTGCTGCTGCCTCTATTGCTGCTGCTGCTGCTGCCTCTATTGCTGCTGCTGCTGCTGCCTCTATTGCTGCTACTGCCTCTATTGCTGCTGCTGCCTATTGCTGCTGCTGCCTCTATTGCTGCTGCTGCTGTTGCTGCTGCTGCTGCTGTTGCTGCTGCTGCTGTTGCTGCTGCTGCTGTTGCTGCTGCCTCTATTGCTGCTGCTGTTGCTGCTGTTGCTGCTGCTGTTACTGCTGCTATTGCTGCTGCTGCTGCCTCTATTGCTGCTGCTGCTGTTGCTGCTGCCTCTATTGCTGCTGCTGCTGCTGCCTCTATTGCTGCTGCTGCTGCTGCCTCTATTGCTGCTGCTGCTGTTGCTGCTGCTGCTGTTGCTGCTGCCTCTATTGCTGCTGCTGTTGCTGCTGTTGCTGCTGCTGTTACTGCTGCTATTGCTGCTGCTGCTGCCTCTATTGCTGCTGCTGCTGTTGCTGCTGCTGCTGCCTCTATTGCTGCCGCTGCTGCTGCCTCTATTGCCGCTGCTGCTGCTGCCTCTATTGCTGCTGCTGCCTCTATTGCTGCAGCTGCTGTTGCTGCTGCTGTTGTTTCTGCTGTTGCTGCTGCTGCCTCTATTGCTGCTGCTGCTGTTGCTGCTGCCTCTATTGCTGCTGCTGCTGCTGCCTCTATTGCTGCTGCTGCTGTTGTTGCTGCTGCTGCTGCTGTTGCTGCTGCTGCTGCCTCTATTGCTGCTGCTGCTGTTGCTGCTGCTGCTGCTGCTGCTGCTGTTGCTGCTGCTGCCTCTATTGCTGCTGCTGCTGCTGCCTCTATTGCTGCTGCTGCTGCTTCCTCTATTGCTGCTGCTGCTGCTGCCTCTATTGCTGCTGCTGCCCCTATTGCTGCTACTGCCTCTATTGCTGCTGCTGCTGCTGCCTGTATTGCTGCTGCTGCCTCTATTGCTGCTGCTGCCTCTATTGCTGCTGCTGCTGTTGCTGCTGCTGCTGTTGCTGCTGCCTCTATTGCTGCTGCTGTTGCTGCTGTTGCTGCTGCTGCTGCGGCTGCTGCTGCTGCTGTTGCTGCTGTTGCTGCTATTGCTGTGGCTGCTGCTATTGCCGCTGCTGCTGCTGCTGTTACTGCTGCTATTGCTGCTGCTGCTGCCTCTATTGCTGCTGTTGCTGCTGCTGCTGCCTCTATTGCTGCAGCTGCTGTTGCTGCTGCTGTTGTTTCTGCTGTTGCTGCTATTGCTGCTGCCTCTATTGCTGTTGCTGCTGCTGCTGTTGCTGCTGCTGCTGTTTCTGCTGCTGCCTCTATTGCTGCTGCCTCTATTGCTGCTGCTGCTGTTGCTGCTACTGCTGCTGCCTCTATTGCTGTTGCTGCTGCTGCCTCTATTGCTGCTGCTGTTTCTGCTGCTGCCTCTACTGCTGCTGCCTCTATTGCTGCAGCTGCTTTCGCTGCTGCTGCTGCCTCTATTGCCGCTGCTGCTGCTGCCTCTATTGCTGCTGCTGCCTCTATTGCTGCAGCTGCTGTTGCTGCTGCTGCTGTTGCTGCTGCTGTTGTTTCTGCTGTTGCTGCTGCTGCCTCTATTGCTGCTGCTGCTGTTGCTGCTGCCTCTATTGCTGCTGCTGCTGCCTCTATTGCTGCTGCTGCTGTTGTTGCTGCTGCTGCTGCTGTTGCTGCTGCTGCTGCCTCTATTGCTGCTGCTGCTGTTGCTGCTGCTGCTGCTGCTGTTGCTGCTGCTGCTGTTGCTGCTGCTGCCTCTATTGCTGCTGCTGCTGCTGCCTCTATTGCTGCTGCTGCTGCTTCCTCTATTGCTGCTGCTGCTGCTGCCTCTATTGCTGCTGCTGCCCCTATTGCTGCTACTGCCTCTATTGCTGCTGCTGCTGCTGCCTGTATTGCTGCTGTTGCCTCTATTGCTGCTGCTGCCTCTATTGCTGCTGTTGCTGCTGCTGCTGCTGTTGCTGCTGCTGCTGTTGCTGCTGCTGCTGTTGCTGCTGCCTCTATTGCTGCTGCTGTTGCTGCTGTTGCTGCTGCTGCTGCGGCTGCTGCTGCTGCTGCTGTTGCTGCTGTTGCTGCTATTGCTGTGGCTGCTGCTATTGCCGCTGCTGCTGCTGCTGTTACTGCTGCTATTGCTGCTGCTGCTGCCTCTATTGCTGCAGCTGCTGTTGCTGCTGCTGCTGTTGCTGCTGCTGTTGTTTCTGCTGTTGCTGCTGCTGCCTCTATTGCTGCTGCTGCTGTTGCTGCTGCCTCTATTGCTGCTGCTGCTGCTGCCTCTATTGCCACTGCTGCTGTTGTTGCTGCTGCTGCTGCTGTTGCTGCTGCTGCTGCCTCTATTGCTGCTGCTGTTGCTGCTGCGGCTGCTGCTGCTATTGCTGCTACCTCTATTGCTGCTGCCTCTATTGCTGCTGCTGCTGTTGCTGCTGCTGCTATTGCTGCTGCTGTTGTTTCTGCTGTTGCTGCTATTGCTGCTGCCTCTATTGCTGTTGCTGCTGCTGCTGTTGCTGCTGCTGCTGCTGTTGCGGCTGCTGCTGCTGTTTCTGCTGCTGCCTCTATTGCTGCTGCCTCTATTGCTGCTGCTGCTGTTGCTGCTACTGCTGCTGCCTCTATTGCTGTTGCTGCTGCTGCCTCTATTGCTGCTGCTGTTTCTGCTGCTGCCTCTACTGCTGCTGCCTCTATTGCTGCTGCTGTTGCTGCTGCTTCTGTTGCTGCTGCTTCTGCCTCTATTGCTGCTGCCTCTATTGCTGCAGCTGCTGTTGCTGCTGCCTCTATTGCTGCTGCTGCTGCTTCTGCTGCCTCTATTGCTGCTACTGCTGCTGCCCCTATTGCTGCTGCTGCGTTTGCTGCCTCTATTGCTGCTGCTGCTGCTGCTGATGCGGTTGCTGCTGCTGCTGGTTCTGCTGCTGTTGTTTCTGCTGTTGCTGCTGCTGCCTCTATTGCTGCTGCTGCTGTTGCTGCTGCCTCCATTGCTGCTGCTGCTGCTGCAGCCTCTATTGCTGCTGCTGCTGCTGCTGTTGCTGCTGCGGCTGCCTCTATTGCTGCTGCTGCTGCTGCTGTTGCTGCTGCGGCTGCCTCTATTGCTGCTGCTGCTGCTGTTGTTTCTGCTGTTGCTGCTGCTGCCTCTATTGCTGCTGCTGCTGTTGCTGCTGCCTCCATTGCTGCTGCTGCTGCTGCTGCCTCTATTGCTGCTGCTGCTGCTGCTGCTGCTGTTGCTGCTGCGGCTGCCTCTATTGCTGCTGCTGCTGCTGTTGCTGCTGCGGCTGCTGCTGCTATTGCTGCTGCTGCTGTTTCTGCTGCTGCCTCTATTGCTGCTGCCTCTATTGCTGCTGCTGCTGTTTCTGCTGCTGCCTCTATTGCTGCTGCCTCTATTGCTGCTGCTGCTGTTGTTTCTGCTGCTGCTGCTGTTGCTGCTGCTGCCTCTATTGCTGCTGCTGTTGCTGCTGTTGCGGCTGCTGCTGCTGTTGCTGCTTCTGCCTCTATTGCTGCTGCCTCTATTGCTGCTGCCTCTATTGCTGCTGCTGCTGTTGCTGCTGCTGCCTCTATTGCTGCTGCTGTTGCCGCTGTTGCGGCTGCTGCTGCTGTTTCTGCTGCTGCCTCTATTGCTGCTGCTGCTGTTGCTGCTACTGCTGCTGCCTCTATTGCTGTTGCTGCTGCTGCCTCTATTGCTGCTGCTGTTTCTGCTGCTGCCTCTACTGCTGCTGCCTCTATTGCTGTTGGTGCTGCAGCCTCTATTGCTGCTGCTGCTGGTGCTGCTGTTGCTGCTGCTGCTGTGGCTGCTGCTGCTATTGCTGCTACAGTTGTTTCTGCTGCTGCCTCTATTGCTGCTGCCTCTATTGCTGCTACTGCTGTTGCTGCTGCTGTTGTTGCTGCTGTTGCTGCTACTGTTGCTGCTGCTGTTGCTTCTGCTGCTGCTGTTTCTGCTGCTGTGTATATTTTGCTTTCAACCCCCTGACCTCACTACGATGAGAAACCCCAGGTAAACAGCAGGGATCCTTACAGACTTTCGACAGAAATGATGGGAGGAAGCAGCTAATTACACTTACACATGGCACCAAGGATGACACGTTTTTACTTGGCAGCACCTCAATGTAGATCTGCTCACAGTTCAGCTGCCATTAAACAAGTAGTTTAATGGAGAAAATGTAAAAAGCATCAAACGGTCTCAGGAAAGTCATGAATTTTTTTTTAAAGATGTAGTTTATTATTCTTTAGTGACTTAAGGATATAAATAAATATTTTTAGCACCATAATTACATTATTTATGTTGACCTGGATGAATATCTGCTTGGACATGAGCCGATGGTATGGATCGAGCCTCCGCTACGGATCGGGTAGGGACAGTCAGGAAAAGTAAGTGTGGCAGCTTGGTAGCCTAGCTTAGTTTAGCCTAGCCTTATTGGTCCACGGAGAAGGAGCAGAGGGATGCTGGTAGTTATACCACAGGAAGATTGTTGATGGAGTTGTAGAGTTAAATCTCCAATATAAAGATGCCACCATGGTGGAGGATGGTGTTGGAAATTTGCAGGACTCACCACAGACACATGTTTCTAGGCGTATACAAAAACAAGATGTAACTGCAGTATTACTTATGCAATCATAAGATGGTTTTAATACAAAACTGCAGGGAAAGAAATACATCTCAGATCAGCATTAGATTACGTCATAGGAAACTAGTCCATGCATTTGTTACTTCAAGGCTGGACTATTGTAATTCTTTACTATCAGGAAGTCCACAAACTGTAGTTAAAAGCCTTCAGCGAATCCAAAATGCTGCAGCCAGAGTTCTGATAAAAATGAAAAAGAGAGATCATATCTCTCCTATTCTGGCTTCTCTTCATTGGCTTCCTGTTAAATCCAGTATAGAATTTAAAATCCTCCTTCTCACATATAAAGCCTTAAATGGCCAAGCTCCATCTGATATCAGAGATCTGATTGTTCCTTATGTTCCTAACAGAGCAATCTGCAGGTTTACTAGTGGTTCCTAGAATTTCTAAAAGTAGAATGGGAGGCAGATCTTTTAGTTATCAGGCTCCTCTCCTGTGGAACCAACTACCAGTTTTAGTCCGTGAGGCAGACACCCTGTCTACTTTTAAGGCTAGGCTTAAAACTTTCCTTTTTGATAAAGCTTCTAGTTAGAGTGGCTCAGGTTATCCTGAGCTATCTCTATAGTTATGCTGCTATAGGCTTAGACTGCTGGAGGACATAGGGACCCCCATTTCATCATTCTGCTTCATTCTATCTCTATTCTCCCACTCTGCAGAATCTGTTAGTTCAATCTCTAACGTTCTGCTCTCTCTGCTTTTTCTCATAGTAGCTTCATCTGGTCTGTTCCTGTTTGGCTGTGACTCCATCCTGGAGAGAAATATCAGCTGTGCTGCTGCCATCAACACCTTTGTTTCTAGATGTTGGAGATCAGCCTGTTTTTCAGTGTAGTCCTGTTTCTCTGACTGTGACTAACTGTCATGATTGGTTCAGAGAGGCCCAATATGCAGAACACCACTGAGACGGAAACGGGAGTAAAAGTTAACAATGTTTATTGAACAATGGAACAATGAAAGAGTCAGGTACTGGTTCACTTCTGGGGATGTGGTTCACAGGTAACTGGAAAGGAGACAGTTCAGTTAGCCACGTAGCTGGTGAATGTGGAAATGTTATCTTCAGAGATCTACCTTGAAGAATCCGGGTTTGGCTTTGAGAGAGGCACTGTTGGTTCCAGAGACTGTTTGATTCAGCAGAGTTCAGTTTCAGCTTCAGCGTCTTGCATCTAACGATAGGACAGACCTTGGTTTTCCAGCTCTTAGTCCAGAGCAGCATGGGAAAATCCAGAGAAGGTTCTTCAGGTTTGGCTCTGAGGGCAGGCTCGACAGGTTAAGCTAATCCAGAGCTTACAGGACAAAAACAGGTTTCCTGTAGGCAGAGACAAAGGTAATTAGTTTCCAGCTAGGAGACTAGAGGCAACAAAGATTTCACAGAGGAAGTTAGGCTCAGGTGCTAACCAAACTGGAAAAACACTGCGGCGTTGATGCGAGGTCTGAGGGCAGCTTATATGGTGGAGGATCCTCCTGATGATGAGATGGGTTTCAGGTGTGTCGAAGGCTCAGCTCAGGAGGATCCACAGTGAACTCTGCTGGAGACAGGTGGTACAGCTCCAGATCCCAACAGTACCCCCCCCTCAACGACCGCCTCTTGGCGGTCCAGAAGACGTCGATGGGAGGGATCGCTCGTACTCCTCGATGAGGGATGGGTCGAGGATGTAGGAACCAGGAACCCACTGACGATCCTCCGGACCGTAGCCCTCCCAGTCGACGAGGTACTGCCAGCCACGACCTCGCCGACGGGAGTCCACGATCCGGCGGACGGTGAAAGCCGGATGTCCATCGACTTCCAGGGCGGGTGGAGGGGAGTCGGACGGAGGGCACAAAGGGCTGGAGATCACGGGCTTGATCTGAGAGACGTGGAATGTGGGATGAATTCGAAGAGTCGGAGGCAGTTGTAGTCGTACAGCAGACTGGTTTATGACCTGGGAAATCCTGTAAGGGCCAATGAATCTGGGAGAGAGTTTACGGGACATCCCCTTGAGGGGAATGTCCCGAGTGGAGAGCGATACCTCCTGACCGACGGAGTAAACTGGTGCAGGAAGTCTTCTTGAGTCAGCGAAACGTTTAGTGGTCTCCATGGAACGGTTGAAGGTGGCTATGGTGTCTCTCCAGATGCGATGACTGCGGCGGATGTGGTGGTTAACTGATTTGACCGAAATCTCTCTCTCGTCTGCGGGGAAAAGTGGAGGTTGATAACCAAGACTGACCTGGAAAGGAGACTGGCCGGTGGAAGCTGACTTTAGAGAGTTGTGAGCATATTCGATCCATGGAAGGTGTTGGCTCCAATCGGAGGGATTACTAGAGGTCAGACAACGAAGGGAAGATTCGAGCTGTTGATTCATTCTCTCGGTTTGGCCGTTGGACTGTGGGTGATAACCTGAGGTGAGAGAAGATTTGCAGTTGAGGGCTGAACAAAATGCCTTCCAAACCTGAGAGATGAATTGTGGACCACGATCGGAAAGAATCTCCTGAGGGATGCCATGTAGACGGAAAACGTGTTTAATAAGGAGCTGGGCGGTCTGAAAAGCCGTAGGAAGCTTCCTGAGGGGTACAAGATGGCAGGACTTGGAAAATCGGTCAACAATGGTGAGAATTGTGGACATACCTCGAGAAATGGGAAGACCAGTAACAAAGTCGATTGCGATGTGAGACCAGGGACGAGAAGGAATAGGAAGTGGATGCAACAGGCCAGAGGGAGGTTGATGTGTGGACTTGTTTCTGGCGAAGGTAGAACAGGCCAGCACATACTCCTTAACATCTCTGTGTAGAGTGGGCCACCAGAAACGTCTTGAAATGAGGTTGATGGTTCTACTCACCCCCGGGTGAGCGGCAAATTTGGCATTGTGCAACCAATGAATTAGGCGAGACCTGACAGAAGAAGGTACATAAGTCTTGTTTGGGGGACCGTTACCTGGATCTGGTTCTGAAGCGAGGGCAGAGTTTATTAGATCGGTGATCTCCCAGGTAACCACCCCAACAGTGCAGGAAGCGGGTAGAACAGGCTCAGGAGTCTCAGATTGATCAGTGGAATAAAGACGAGAGAGAGAATCGGGTTTGATGTTCTTGGATCCGGGTCTGTAAGAGATGATGAGATTGAATCGTGAGAAAAATAGTGACCACCTTGACTGTCGAGGATTGGCCTGTTTGGCGGACTGGATATAGGCAAGGTTCTTATGATCTGTCCAAACAAGAACCGGGTGTTCAGCTCCCTCAAGCCAGTGTCTCCATTCCTCTAATGCCAATTTGATGGCCAGTAATTCGCGGTCACCAACGTCGTAGTTTTGCTCAGCAGAGGAGAGTCTACGGGAGAAAAAAGCACATGGGTGAACTCTTTGGTCTGAATCGAGTCTCTGAGATAAGACAGCACCAACTCCTGAGTCGAAAGCGTCGACTTCGAGGATAAATTGTTTCGATGAATCAGGCTGGATTAACACTGGAGCTCTGGAAAACAACATCTTTAATTTGTCAAAAGCAGTTTGAGCCTCGGGAGACCATTGGAAGGTTTTCTTGACTGATGTAAGAGAGGTTAGAGGTAGAGCTGTCTGACTATAATTCCTGATGAATCGTCAATAAAAATTAGCAAGATCCAGGAATCTCTGCAGCTGTTTGCGGTTCTCGGGAACCGGCCACTCCAAAACTGCCTTTATCTTATCCTCAGATGGCTTAACCTGTCCGCCCTCGAGCACAAACCCCAAAAAGGTGACTGAAGGTTGGTGAAACTCGCATTTTTCGGCTTTGACGAAAAGTTTATTCTCAAGGAGTCTTTGTAAGACCAGGCGGACATGTTTCTTGTGTTCAGTGAGGTTCTTGGAGTAAATGAGTATGTCATCAATGTAGACAAAAACAAACACGTTCAAAAAATCTCTGAGAACGTCGTTGACTAGGGCTTGAAAACACGCAGGAGCGTTTGTTAGACCAAAAGGCATGACTAAATACTCGAATTGACCCAGAGGGGTCTTAAAGGCAGTCTTCCATTCATCGCCATCTCTGATTCTGAGAAGGTGATAGGGGTTCCTTAAGTCGAGCTTAGTAAAGACAGTGGCCCCTTGAACTGGTTCGAAGGCAGAAGCGAGTAGAGGAAGTGGGTACTTATTCTTAACATTAATTTGGTTCAAACCTCTGTATTCAATACATGGTCTGAGAGATCCATCCTTCTTACCCACAAAAAAGAAACCTGCTCCTAAAGGAGATGAAGAGGGGCGGATTATTCCAGCAGCTAGTGACTCATTTATGTATTTCTCCATTGTCTCCCGTTCGGGTTTGGAGATATTATAAAGTCTACTCAGGAGGAACAGAAGTAAGGTCAGGAGAGTCCATCTCCCCCCCCCCTCTAGGAGATCTTACAGCGGGGGCCGCTGAACGAAGGCACGTCTCATGGCATGAGGTCGACCAAGACTCAATATGACGATCGGTCCAGTTTATGTGGGGGTTGTGTCGTTCCAGCCACTCAAATCCCAAAACCAACGGAGAACATGCAGAGGGAAAAACAAAGAAAGATATGGTTTCTCGATGGTTACCTGAAACCAACAGTTCGAGGGGTTGTGTCTGGTGAGTCACTTGGTGAAGCTTCTTTCCATCAATCGCAGAGACACAGAGAGGCTGGGTTAGAGGAACATTCAATCTGTAGTTGTTCAACTAAATTGGAGTCAATCAGGTTCCTTTCACAGCCTGAATCAATGAATGCAGATAAAGTGAGGTTTTGGTCAGCAAAAATCAGCGTGGCTGGAAGTAATAGGCGAGGAGATCTTTTAGAAATAACATGGCCCGTCAGACTCCTCAGATCCTCTGACGGGCCCCGGCTTTTGATTTAGCTGGGCATGAGGCAATGAAATGGCCACTCTCACCACAGTAGATGCACAGCTTGCTCCTGACACGCCTTAACCTTTCCTCTGGAGTTAGCCTCGTATGTCCTACCTGCATGGGTTCGGCCTCCACTTCAACCGCATGAGAGGCCTGAACTGGTAACGGGAGAGATTGGATCTTAGTTCTTGGCTTAGAAAAAGGTTCTGTGGAAGAGGAGAAGGCAGGTGCAATGTTAGAGGCAGAAACAGAACTTAAAGGACCATGATTCCTTGGTTTAGAGCTATTTCTGGCTCGAATCCTATTATCCAGCCTGATTGTCAGGCGAATTAATTCCTCAAGAGTGGTGGGTTCGTCAAGGGTAGCAAGCTCATCCTTTATGTTTTCATTGAGAGCCTCAAAAAATGCTGTCTTAAGAGCACATTGGTTCCAACCGGAAGCTGCGGCTTTAACCCGGAAGTTAATGGAGAATTCAGCTACAGAAGAATTTCCTTGTCTTAGTTTCAAAAGAGCTCGAGAATCAACAGTTTGATCTGTTTCCTGGTTGAAGACTTGTGAAAACTCAGAGATAAAGTCAGAGTACTGGCAGCTAAGGCTTTCATCGGAAGAAAACCTAGCCTGTGCCCATTCCAGGGCTCTTCCGGTCAATTGAGACAAAATAAATGATATCTTCATATAATCGGTGGGAAAACTGCCAGGGGAATTTTTAAAGATTAATCGACATTGAAACAAGAATCCTTTGCAGTCTTTCATGTTACCTGAAAACTTTTCAGGGAGACTAGGTCGGAACTCTGACGATGACGTCACCGCCGGTGACCTCGGAGGAGGAACTGGACCCGGAAATGGTTGTGCTGGCGGCGTGGCGTTAGCATTACTCAAACTATTAGCGAGGCCTTGAATTACTTGGTTTTGCATTTCGATGTGGGTATTTAACTCACGTAGGGCTTGAGCATTCCCATATATTTGAGTATCTTGCTCTTCCAAACGACGAAGGAGATGATCTGCTGGGCCTTGTGTTTGGCCGCAGTGTTCTGTCATGATTGGTTCAGGAAGACCCAATATGCAGAACACCACGGAGACGGAAACGGGAGTAAAAGTTAACAATGTTTATTGAACAATGGAACAATGAAAGAGTCAGGTACTGGTTCACTTCTGGGGATCTGGTTCACAGGTAACTGGAAAGGAGACAGTTCAGTTAGCCTCGTAGCTGGTGAATGTGGAAATGTTATCTTCAGAGATCTACCTTGAAGAATCCGGGTTTGGCTTTGAGAGAGGCACTGTTGGTTCCAGAGACTGTTTGATTCAGCAGAGTTCAGTTTCAGCTTCAGCGTCTTGCATCTAACGATAGGACAGACCTTGGTTTTCCAGCTCTTAGTCCAGAGCAGCATGGGAAAATCCAGAGAAGGTTCTTCAGGTTTGGCTCTGAGGGCAGGCTCGACAGGTTAAGCTCATCCAGAGCTTACAGGACAAAAACAGGTTTCCTGTAGGCAGAGACAAAGGTAATTAGTTTCCAGCTAGGAGACTAGAGGCAACAAAGATTTCACAGAGGGAGTTAGGCTCAGGTGCTAACCAAACTGGATAAACACTGCGGCGTTGATGCGAGGTCTGAGGGCAGCTTATATGGTGGAGGATCCTCCTGATGATGAGATGGGTTTCAGGTGTGTCGAAGGCTCGGCTCAGGAGGATCCACAGTGAACTCTGCTGGAGACAGGTGGTACAGCTCCAGATCCCAACACTAACTGGATGTGCTCTCTTCGTCCTCTGGCATGGGAACTGGCTAGGAGCTCGTCTGCCTGGCTGTGTGTTTCCTGGACGGGGCCGCCTTTTACAGTTGCTTTTTCTATGTCTGCTTCTGTCTCCTTGAACCTCAGCAGATGGCCGCTCACACTTAGCCTGGTTCTGCTGGAGGTATTTTCCCATCTCCTAGCTCCTGACAGCAGATTGTTCTTTAATTTGCAGCTTAGTCTTTTGGTCGTTATTGTTGTGGAAATTTGGAATGAATTGTTTTGGTAGTTTTTGGACAGTCATGAAAAATTCGGGACGACCAATGTTTGTTTTTCTGA
Source organism: Cyprinodon diabolis (assembly GCA_030533445.1). Classification (NCBI taxonomy): domain Eukaryota; kingdom Metazoa; phylum Chordata; class Actinopteri; order Cyprinodontiformes; family Cyprinodontidae; genus Cyprinodon; species Cyprinodon diabolis. The sequence continues at coordinate 48,005,010 of CM060084.1, read as the reverse complement.
TATAAATGGATAAATCAATCTGTAATAAAAAATAAAAAAACGGATTTTTAATTTAATTTCCAGTTGTCATGATGTTTCAAAGTTCTGATCCAAAAATGCAGAAAACCGAACAGAGAGACCAGGTAAAAGGATTAACGGATTTTATTGAAGAAGTTAACAGAGGGAGAAGTGTTGCTCTGAACACTGCTCAACCGGAACTGCAAAGTGAGGGGAAGACACAGCGGTTAGTTCAGGCTCAGTGGGGAATTTGACTCATGAACTTGGAGAAGAGGATTTGGTTGCCGACTCACGTTTCCAGAGAAGTTGCTGTTCGCTTGACTCCTGTCTGTGTGCCGTGGTTCCAGTGTCTGTCTGGGCGGAACAGGTTTTACTCAGAATGCGGTTGATTGTTGGAAAACGGAGACACTGACTGCCACTCAGATTTCCTGCGGGACTTGAACGGGTCCTTGTGGAGATTAATCCCTTTCTCAGTGAAAGCTCAAACGATCTCTTGGGGAAAGTGGATCCAAACCTCCTGTTTGAACCCCAGCTCAGTTTGAAGCTCAGTTTATCCTTCCAGGGAGAGAAGGTCCGAGAGATCCAGTTAGCAGGATGACTTCCTGCCAAGAGGCAAAGACAAAACAAAGTTAAACGCAGGTTGACAAAAAAAAAACTCAGCTTGACTCAGCAAACTCAGCTTGGCTAGAGTACCCTAAACTGACAAACACTCTGGCGTCAAAGTAGTGGCAATCAGCAGCTTAAAAACACTCCGTTTAACGAGGAAACCATTCGCAGGTGTGTGAGGAGGCAGACCAGAACCGGCGCCTCCTGGTGGATAAAGGGAGACAAACACAGAAAACACAAAACAGGAGTCCTGACACCAGTAAAAAAAAATAAACTATAAAAATGCTCAATAATATTTGTGAAAAAATGTGCCTTTCTCAATGCAAATCTTAGAGGTCCCCCACATTTCCTCCCCTTAATTTGGTTGAAAATCCACAGAGGAATGTAGGATTTGGTGCACAGGATGAGATCGTTGCTATTCAGCTATTTAGATTTGGCATTTTGCACATCAGACATTTTGTTGAACACAGCTACCTGTTGAGGTTATAGTGAGAACACAAGTGAGACCCAAAGAGCTGCCTGATGACTTCAGAATTAAGAGCATAACAGTAAAGATGTCTGGTAAGTGATTTAAAGAGGTTCCAAAAGCATCAGAAAATCGTCCTTCAGGAAAACTAAAACAATTGTCAAGGTGCTGCCTGGCTGTCCTACCAAGTCTACACTGGAACCAGACCTTGTCTCGCTTGAAACAGTCTGCGAAACCCTTTAATCTCCTTATGGGATCTACGGCAGGTTCTGGTTAAAGTTGTAAAATGTTGATTTGTGTTCAACAAACACAAGTCATAGTGTGCGTGCATGGTTACCTGTCCAGGGTGGACCCCGTCTTTCGCCCATATTCTGATGGAGATAGGCACCTGCACAACCGCGACACAGGCAGATTAAGTGGGAGAAGATAGATGTCAAATTAAACAAACCATCCAAACCAAATCCAACTCAGAAGGATAACCTTGGCCAAGAGAGAGAGATGCAAATAGCTTCAAGGCACTTTTCCCCAACCTGGTACTGATGATGCGGTTGGGGGAGGAAAGGATTACTCCCACAAAGGCACGTGAGATTTATTCCTGAAGGGGCTTTGATGACATATTCAGCTACTAACACATCTAATTTGAACAAAACCAAATAATATTCAACTGCAGTAGCCACTGTTCACCACTTGGACCAGCACTAATACTAATGCTGGAGAACTAAAACATCTCAATTTAATTGAGTTTATTTCTATAGCATTCAAAGCCCATGTCATTGCAAGGCCCTTTATAGGGAAAAAAATCAACTGGATCATGCAGTCGGATTGGTTCAAAGTTTTCCATCTAAGAAAAACCAGCTGATAGCAGAGAGAGCAGAACGTTAGAGATTGAACTAACAGATTCTGCAGAGTGGGAGAATAGAGATAGAATGAAGCAGAAGGATGAAATAGGGGTCCCTATGTCCTCCAGCAGTCTAAGCCTATAGCAGCATAACTATAAAGTGTCAGGAATCCAGTTTGTGTGGTCTGTTTTTGTGTTTCTTTTTCTCCTCCACCAGGTGGTGCCCCGTCCTCATTGGGCCCCCCTATACACCTGCAGCTCGTTGCCTCATTACCTGAGGACTCTTAAGCTGCTAACTGCCACTACCTCGCTGCCAGAGTGTTGCCAATACTGGGTACTCTAGCCATGCTTAGTTTATCAGAGTCTAACCTGAGTTTTTGTTTTGCCAGTTTTGAGTACTCTAGCCAAGCTGAGTTTTGTTGAGTCAAACTGAGTTTTGTCTACCTGAGTTTAATTCTTGCTGTTTTTGTCTTTGCCTCTTGGCAGGAAGTCATCCTGCAAACTGGATGTTTCGTACCTTCTCTCCCCTGGAAGGATCTTCTGAGAACCAAACTGAGCTGAGGATTCAAGTTTGATTCAAGTTTTTCCCCCCAAGGATCGTTTGGGGCTACTCTCTGAGCAGGGGATTCATCTCCACAATAACCCGTTCAAGTACCTCAGGAAATGTAAGTGGCAGTCTGCTTCTCAATTCACCAAGGTACAACCGCATTCTGGGTAAACCCTGTCCGCCCACCATCAAACAAGACAATGACTGGAACATCCCACACAGACTGGATTCAATAAGAGACACCTTTTTCTGGAAACGTGAGTCTGCAACCTATTCCTCCTCTTCAAGTCAAAGAATCTAATTTCCCACTGAGCCTGAACTAACCGCAGTGTCTTCCCCTCACTTTCCAGTTCCGTTTCAACAGTGTTCAGAGCAGCACTGTACTCCTCTCTACTTGCTCTAAATAAAAACTGTTCAACTTTTCCCTGGTCTCTCTGTTTGGTCTTCTGCATTTGGGTCAGATCTTTAGTAAAATCATGACATAGAGATAGCTCAGGAAAACCTGAGCCATTCTAACTAGAAGCTTGAAAAGTAGACAGGGTGTCTGCCTCACAGACTAAACCTGCAGATTGAGAGTGAAATGCTCTGTTAGGAACATAAGGAACAATCAGATCTCTGATATCAATATCTTTATGAAAAAAGATCTAACAATAAAAATATCTCCCATTAGTTACAGTTTATTTAGGGTTTGAAGGATAATTACACTTTACCTGCAGGACCCAGACCACATGTTCAATAAAGAATGCATTTAAAGTTGAAATGTAGTTGACTAGATAGGCAAACTACAGTGATGAAAACTACAGTCCCTAAACTGATAGACTTTTCTAATTATGGTTATAATAACAATAACAACATAATGAAATTACCACTGAGGATGTTTAGGCACAATGGAGGCAAGTGTCGGCCACAGGAATTCTTGTCTATCATGTGTCAAAACAAGAACATTAATTTGGCTTGAATATCAGGCAGTTTCAGATGAAGGCGATGGGACATATGCTGGATTACAGCCCGAGTAACAGGACTGTACAGCATCTGGCGTCAGGCTTAAAGCCAAGGCACATTATGACAACATCAGCTCTGCAAGTGAATATGTACCTCAGGCTGTTCATGACATGCAATTAATTTTTGTGGCATTCTCAAATGTGACTGATGAAAAGAAGTAGCACAGAGCAAGGAAAGAAATGACTCCTTCACTGTTATGTCCCAAAAGCAGACCAAGTATACGGAGATAAAAAATAAAACAGGCGAGCCAAAGTACAGCAGTGATACAGAGCATGATGGAGGCATCAGGTGATCAGAAAGCTCAGGTTGATTCCAATGTCTTACAGTAAAGCTCCTCGGTTTTTTATGATGGAACGCAGTGGACCAACAGCAGCAGCAGATGGTTCCACAAAACATCACTGACTGAGAAACCATCAGCTTAGAATCTGTTCTTCTCCACTCTTCCTCCACACACCAGGACACGTATCTGATTAAGGGGTTGCAAACTCTCCATTTAAGGGACTTTAATCCTGGGATTTAGAAAATCTCTGTTAGTTTGACACAGTTCTTCATGAATCAGTTCTTAGTGAAGAAAATTCTAGTCTGGAAGCAGGACTCTCATGTTACAGTTGGGATGGTTGAGCTTTGGAAGTAAAATGTTATGCACCCTGTCACCGTTTGGTTGTTTCTGGGCTGGCTGACTGTTTACCGCTCTTTGCTCCATTCTGTTAATTAGATGCACCTGACTCTGTCCTAATTCCTCCCAGCTCTGATCATGTCTATTTATTTGTCTCTCTGTCAGTCTCCACCAGATTGTCTTCTTGCCTGCATGAGATTTGTTTCCGCGATCTCATGCAATGCTTGCCTTCCTGTGTTCCAGTGTGAGAACTCTATCCAGGGTAGGAAAGTAGCTCTGGACTACTGTGTTGAATTCAGACATCCTTCATCCCTCCTGACATAATTACTGGATGACAGTGGGCAAATTGGAACTACAGCTTCCTAGGAGAACAAACATACTAGATAGCTCCCAGCGATGGCTTGGAACAGCAATGGACTCTGGGCTAACAGCGCTGGCATTAGGAAGCATCCTGCTTCCTGGTCCTAACCCTAACACACTGCCAGTACTACTGGATAGCACTTATTATAGCAGCTGCTGACCTTACTAGTTTTAGTCATCAGCTGGTTCGGCTGTCATTTGCCTTTTCAACTATGCTACCAAGCTACAGCAGCAAACTGTTAAACAGAAGTGCAGCGCCGTAAAAGTGTGTTTAAAACAAAACTTTTAGAGTTTATCTTTATACGGACAATAGAGATAAGGGCAAAAGGGCAGTGAGGTTTTCAACTTTCACTTGAGATGCGCTGGTGTTTAAATCTCTGAGCAAATGCCTGATCCATACAGATTTAATGCTGTCAACTGAAATCTAACAGTTCATGATTGATTGGTTTTACTGTTTTAAATCAACGTTAAAGTTAAAGCTTTAGCAGCTCTAGATGCCTTCGATTTCTTTCTGTCGCCACCTTCTGGGCTGGAGGTGCAGTTTTCTTCACAGCTCTGACATTAAGGATTCAAATGATAAAAAAATATTTTTTTTCCAGCCTCTCAGAGCAGCATAAACACACCGATCACATGGGAGCTACTTCACCTTGATTAAGCGCCACCATGTTTGGGGGGGAAATGTGTGATATATTGAATTTTTTTATTTATTATTTATTTCCTGATCTCAGCTAAGAGGTTTTCATTTATTCTTTGTTGTGGTAGGTAGCGCATGTCCTGAATACATCACACACATTTCACTTTTTTCTATATCAAACTATTTTTATTGCTCTGTTGAAATTTCTTTATTTGAACTAGTATTGTTATGAGATGAGCCAAGGCTTTGAGGCGTGTGTCGAGCAGTGGAGGGGGCATTTCCACAAAGCGAGTATCGAGGCTTGCTTCATTTGGGGGAGGAGCCAAAATTAATTACGTCCGAAGCCTTGCTACCTGTAAAGAGACAGAGACTGGATCCAAATAAACCCAGACAGGTTAGTGACGTTTTTTTGAAGATTTATTGAGAGGGTTAATCAGAAAGCAGGGCTGGATCTGTGTGGTCAAACTGGCTGCAGGAAGACAGGCGGGTAGATTGAGGGAGGTTTACCAGTTTTATCCAGGACGGAGAGGCAGGCAGTCAGGCGGAGCTTTTCAGAGTCAGAGATCCAGAGAGAGGGGAGCAGGCAGGCAGAATCAAACAGGGTTCGGGCAGGCTCGGAGTCAGGGGGCAGATCGGGTCAGAAACAGATAGGCGGTCAGGTTCTTCTTTTGATGCTGGACTATTCGTAGCGGGTTGGCTTGGGATAATCTGGCACAGAGGACAGATCTGATGGGGTTTTTAAAGTGCTGGAAGCAGGTGACTCCAGTCAGAGCTGATTGCAGATGAGTGGAGCAGAGCAGCTGCATGGACTCAGTGATCAGGCCAGAATCAGTGCAGAAACCATTACACTACCGGCCATACCAGGTGAGCTTTTAGGAAGTGGTTCAGCTCGCCCCGAACTTCAGCAGGCATTTAAACAGCCTCAGTATTCAGTCAGGATGTGGGAGTTTGGAGGAGAGTTGCTGTCAGTTGGATAGAGTTTGGTTTATAGATTGGTTGTTTTCCCAACCAATCTAGTTGGTTAAAACTATTTTGGTTAAATTAAACAACATAAAGATTAAAATCTGACTAAGCCATTGGTTACAGTTGTAACATTAGTGTTAAATAGAATTTCTTTGTACTATGCAGTCACCATTGCTAGTGGCATCAACTGTAAGACGTTGACTTCCAATTGCAAGGTTGCTCGTTCAAAACACCTTTGACTTTTGAAAGTTGTGAAATTACTTAACAAGTATTTTGGCTGATGTGACTAATTTCTATTGGTTTGCACCGGTACAAAAATAGATTGGATAAAAACGCTGCCAAATTAGATTGGTTGGTTTAACCAAAAGATTGGTTAAATACATGACTTCCAACCTGATTAAAACCAAAAAACTGTGGAAAAAACTATTATGTTTAAATAAAAATGACTAAAACCTTTAAATTTACTCATCATTGCCCAAATTGCACAAACACTTTCACTGTCTGCTTGAGCTTATTTCACCAAAATGGCAGAAAAACAGTGAACCTTAAATGATTGCTCTCTTCTAAGACAATTGACACATTAAAACAAAAGATTTTATAATACACACCATTCATTAACAATTTTCAAATGAACTAAAATGGGGGGAAAAAACTATTACTAACTGTAGTTCTGCTCTCCACCAGTAGGTGGCGACATGTTCACCTGAAGCTTCATGAACTGTGAGGATCGTTGAAGCAGTTTGCCCAAACGGTTCAAGGAGGCTTCATCTCACCATCACAACTTTCTCAGATCACTTTCAACTCTGACCTTTTGCTTAAAGCCACTTTTTCTTTTTTTATGTAAAAGCTTGGATTATAACTCTCATTGAACCCACAGTGCACCATATTTCTCTTACTCTCTTTTCTCAGTTCTAACTTTACATTCTGGGTGACCAACATAAATATTTGGTTTTAGAACCCTGAGTTATAATGTTCCCTGTAAAACCTTTTAAGCCTGATTATTGCTGTACGGTAGAGGCTTTGCTTTGTTTCACTGGTTTTAATTACTTTTTTTCCCTCTAACATTGAATGCTGTCTTTGTTTCTTGTGTCTTGATGTTTCTTATGAAGGAAGGCTTTGCAGTGTGGTGCAGGTTTCTACTTCCATCCTTAAACGCTCTCTATTCCCCGATCGATAGGAGATCGTTGCACAGTTCAGGGGGAACTGATTGTATCTATTATAAGGTGCTGCATGTCATGAAGCTGAAGGCAAGAGGAAAGCAGAGGAAGGAAAAGTCTGTTTCAGGGTTTCTGGAGTTCAAACCACGTATTCAACACTTTCTTCATCTCCCAGGCTTCAGCGGCGAGCTGGAGATGTCAGACGCTTCCAACTCTTCAGTTATTTGCTTCGCAGGCCATCTGAGCGAGCAGCAACATCCTCTCAGAGTGAGAAACAGTATCTGGCTATAACACAAAACAGAACAGTGAAAAACACACATCTCATGTTTGCAGTTTTCCTCTAAAGCTGGAACTTCCTGCCACGACTCTGCTTCCTATTTCCGATGGACTCCCGTCTTCCAGTACTGCTGTGGCAAACATGGAAACATTGCAGGACTTCCTCTTTTCATGCAGATTAAACTCCAGCATCCTGCAGAGAAGGTAACCCATACATCTGTTCTGTCTGGGTGCGATCACCATGTCCCTTCATTATCAGATCATCCTGTTGACCTGCAGCTGAGGAAAAATGTTGCTGTGAAATTTCTGAGGGTTAAACTGGCTTGAAAAGATGAACCAAGTTCTGTCCTGAAGGTCTTACTGCTCCAGGTTTCCTTAACTTTTTCTCCCGTAGAAGCAGCTCCCAGTGTTAGCTGCAGATATCTGATAGGCAGCTTTGAGCGTTTGTTTTCTGCTCACTGATGAGATGAAGCCGGTTCCCTGAGCAGCAAACAGAACTGGGTCTCTGGGTCATTAAATATGTCATGAGAAACTAATTAGACATCTACTGGACCAGTCAGTGAATTTGTATGATTCCCTCCTCCTGGATGAGCAGGTAGAGATGACAGATATTTGCTTACACTGTATCACTGACTCTACAGCAATTCATATCATGCATGAATGTGGTGACAGTGGAGAGGAAAACTCTCTTTAAACAGGAACAAACCTCCAGCAGAACCAGAACCAGGCTCAGTGTGAGCTGATATAAACAGGGGGATATGTCCCCCTGCACTTTTTAAAAAGTCAGTTTTGGCCCCCTGCACTTTTTACTGTCCAAAACCAATGTTACTCTACAGTACGCCGACAATCGTCCAGCACTAGGACATAGCAGAAAACTGACCTGCCCATAAGCTCCCAATGGCCCTCTGTCTTTTCCATGTGTGATTGGCTGTCACAGAGAAGCTCACTTTACAAACATCTGATTGGCCACTGAATCTGGTCTCTGATTGGACGGTTACTGCGCTGCTAAAGTCCTACGAGCTACGTAATCAGAGCTGTAGGGTTGCAGGCCTTTTTCCTTTGCTTTCTGGTACGTTTTGGGATTTTGAGATAAATAAAACGGTCCAGGAGCGACGGTCATTGAAGAAAAATGTGGGTCTGCAGAAGACGACAGTTGGTGAGGGAGTCTGCTGCTGAAAATTAGGCATTTCTTCTTCTCTTGGGTCACATAATCTAGAAGGGTTTTAATATCAGGTGTATTCATTTACACAAATCTTTGAATTGGTCTCATGTGTATGCATGTGTTTGGTAATTAAACTCTCAGCGTGGATGTCTGAAAAAGAAAGGGAGAAATTAGAGCAGGGGTCCCAAACCGGTTCCAGAAAGCACCGTGTGGCTGCAGCTTTTCTTTCCAACCAAGCAATGGCACACCAGACTCCATTCATCCCATCAACTGAGTCCAATCTGAACATGATGACTTGATGAGAGGAATGGAGTCTGTTGAGCCATTTCTTGGTTGGAAAGAAAACCTGAAGCCACACAGTTGTTTCTGAAACTGGTTTTGGACCCCTGCATTAGAGACATGTCTATAGTGTGAGTTACATTCATAGAACTGAGGAAACATCCGTCCTAAAACCCCTTCAGTGGATCCATAAAGCAGCAGACCCACCTCTGGTTTATAAAGCTCTCAGTAACCTTGTAAAGTATATTAGTTTCACTAAAAGTGCTGACAAATGAAATGTATTATTGTCATCTATTATGATCATCAAAAAGGAAAAATATATTTTTTTAATGTGATTCTATATATCCAAGCTCATAACAAATGTAAAACTGTTTTTAATCTACATAGATTGCTGGACCACAGATTGTCTAATTGTTCATGTCATCCATGCTTAGATGTTATCATCAGAGATGCAGGAGAAAGTGGAGGAAACACAGAAGATCTACTAGAAGATAATTAATTTAAATCTCTGATATTTAAATCTTTTTTAACAAATCAGAGCCTCTGACTGCGATGTAAATCTTTCGCTCACCACTGTCGCTTATGTCCTCAGGTGAGCTGGCCATCATTGCTTAGGCTCATGCATGGGGACATTTTTATGAATTTGTCCTCATAGATGTCAGACAGCCTCACCACAGGCTGCGCTGACAGGACTTCATCTCCTTCACTATTCCATCAGAAAAAAGGAGGAAGAGGAGCTGAAGCTTTCCATCTTCATTCCCTTTCGACAATTTAACTTTCTGCTAAGATGAAATACAGTTATTTCAAGTGAGTCAAACCCTTTAAAGGAAAAGTCCGTCAGTGAGGAATAATCAATGGATCATTATTTATACCTAAAACTAATACATTTGCAGTGATTTAATGAATTTAGAATTAATCAGAAAAAAACTGAAAACAATAATTTTCATTGTGATCACTGATTCTGGGAGCGGCCATTTTTTCCCAAATATAGTAGCCCCTCCCTCCTGCCATCTTCCAGCAGTGACGTCACGGTGCGGTAAGCCTAGCGCCATTCTCCCCGCTTTACAAGCTAAATCAATGGGAACTACTAGACACATCTGCAATCAACAACAATTATTGAAGATTTCCAGAGGACTTCACCATTGAAATTCACCAGAGCTATAGTGAAACTGACAATGCCCACGTGCATGGCAGCTGGATGCTGAAATACATCGGGTAAAAGTGAAAAAACAAAGTTATTCCACCTTTCTGATTCCTGATCCTCCACGGACGGGTTGGTCGTTGGATCGCCAACTTGAAGAGGGAGGATTTGCCATCGAACTTCTGGCCAGAGAAAAAACACGTAATATGTAGCCAACATTTGGAAGAAGAATGTTTTCAAGATGACTTGGATAATAGCGCGTTGTGACAAACACCAGATACAGCACTGGGACTTGATCAACAGCCGATACCGCACCGTGACGTCACAAACCAGTAGGTGGCAGTAGTGTTCTTTGACAAACATGGATGCCTCCAGTAAAGCACATTCACATGAAAATTACTCTGAATTAAAAACACTGATCATTTATTGAACAGGATGGAATAATTTCAGATTTAAAGAACTTTCAGAAGTTTGAATTCTGAATATGACCAAACTTTTCCTTTAACTGCTTGTTTTATTGCTCTATTTTTTTGTTTTTAATCAAAGCAGATGGGATCTTCGATTATATCAGACAACATGTAGAAATAAAGGAAATCAACAGATAAAACGGGTCAGATTGTTCAGATCTGCTGCGTCTCTCATTCAGGATGTGATCTGCCTTGTGGTCTCCTTCATTCAGGTCCTCAGGTCTTATTTGTCCTCATGCCGTCTCTGCAGTCTGATTCTGCAGCATGATCAATGATGTTAATTTCATTTATGATGAGCATGGCGGCTTTTTTCACCCTGGTTACCATAATTAGCACTTTTGCAATTACCTCCTTATTTCCTGTGCTTTCTCTGGGCCTGTAATTTAGACTCTGTCCTGAGAACCTCCTGTTTGTTAAAAATGGATGTGTGGGTTTGTTCTGCAGGAGAAGCCATTTCATCTTTTTTCTGTTTTTAATGCAGAGGGAAACTTTTCAATATAAATAAAAGCAAACGCTGATATGAAAAGATATATTTTATCCAGAATATCTGTCAGTCAACCATCCTACATCCCAACGTAGTACCAAACTGAAGCACAGCTTTGTCTGAGTGATGAGTCCAGCTCCATTTAAACATAAGCTGTTCCTCATCCTCAGCTCACAGGCGCCCCCTCTGGCGAGCCTGGCCTCATTTCAAGATGGAGCTTCAGTGTTAGTTCTGTATATGGGTGTGTTCGATTCCAGAGGCTGCATCCTCCAAGGACCCGGTCTACCTGGACTGTGAAAACAAGGAGGATGGAAGAGTTTTTCTATGGATAAAACAGGTCCAGTCTTCTCCGGCTGTCACCGCCCATACGCTCTGTTGCCTAGCAACCGTGACAGTTGACTTACAAGCAGGCAAAGAATGGAGGCCGAACTTCTCACTGCTGTTCTGGGTGCTAATAACATTTCTGTGGAGCTTTAGCAGCAGTACCGTCTTCTCAGATATCAGATTTATAGTCCCCACCCTGCAGAGATATTAGCATCTGAGCTTTAATATCAGCCAAACCCATTTACACAGGATGAATCATGGGACATCCATGGCGACAGAGGATACAGCGGACCCGTCCTTCAAAACAGGCAAAAAGAAGGATGCATTTGTCGGCTGCATAACGAGGAGTCTTCCAATCAGAGCAGGCCTCGGTCACACGGACATATGATGTCATCGCCAGCTGAATTCAAATTCAGCATATCACTGCATCACAGGGTTTAAGACGATATATCAGGGCCATTCAAAGAGCAAAAATTTAGTGGCATAATTATGAGAATAAACTAAACAAATGAAGTAGTAAACAAGTATCAAATGTACCAGAATAAATAGACAAATTTACCAGAAATAACATGCAAATTTACAAGATTATAAAAATGTTAATTTATGGCATTATTCATTCATACTTTCCATGAGGAGGCCATTGTACCATCTCATTCCATTGCTAGACCCCAATAAATGATGCATTTCCCTGTGCTTTATATAGCATACTTTAACATGTATTTTAATCTATCATTCTTCTGCACATGTATGTGTTTAAATCTTGCAAATTTGCTAATTTTTTTCTCATAAACTTTTCTGTTTTTTTTCTTATAAATTTGCTGCTTTTCTCTTATATTTTTATGTTTTTTTACTCGTTTATTTGCGTGTTTATTTTCTTAAATATGCCACTTTAAACTCCAACATTTTAATTCCTTTTTTTTGTTTTTCAATGACCCTAATAAGCCATCGTACAGGATCAGAGGATAGAGACGCCTGAAAGTGAATGGAGTCAATGCATGGCCCTCAGTTAGTCTATAAAACATGAGCTGCTACTCATCCTCAGCTCACTGGCGCCCCCTCTGGTGAGCCTGGCCTCATGCCAGATGAAGCATCAGTGAGAGTCTATCACTGCATCACAGGGTCAGAACACAGAGGCGACTGAAAATGAATGCAGTCAATGCATGGCCCTCAGTTAGTCTATAACACATGGATGTGTGTGCGGGGGGGACCCAGCTGCAGAAGCTGCAGCAGCTGCAGGGCTGCAGCACCCCCCCTGCCTGTTGGTTCTTGAAGTACGTTTGTCCAGCATAAAGTCACCCTCCACCTTGCTTCTTATTTCCTGGTGTTTTCCTTCTCCGACTTTTCTCTATGAGGCTCAGTTCTCTCTCTTCTTTTCCATCTCACACTCGGTAACGCTCTGTTCCCGTCTCTGTAATTTCACATCTATCCTGTCTGGGGTATTATCTTTGAGGGAAGCCAAAGCTGAACAATCCAATCAGACCACTGCAGGGTCGTACTAAGCCTTAAGGGAAAGTAAGTTCAGCAAAAAGCTGAAGAACATCTTCATTTCCAAGGCTGTCCTGCCACCATGTGGCGACACAGTGAAAACATATTAATGCTGCTGCTGAAAAGTCAGAGGAACAGTCCTCCATCAATCTAATGCCTTCTGGTTCACCTTATTCAGCTGAGACACTGCTTTTACTCATGTGATTCTTGCTCTCCTTTCTTCTTCTCTGAATGTTACGTTTTTGTATTTTTTTTAGGGCTTAGTAATATGGTTTAACTTACCTGGTGGAGGTTGATTGAGGACCTAAATGCAGAGATGAGTTTGTTGATTTAATGAAGGTTCAGAAAGGAAACAGAAGCAAATTCCAAGATCAAAACACAGAAAACCAAAAACAAAGAGACGCCTGGGAAAAGACATGTAAGGAGAAACCAGCACTGAGGAACTGCAAAGGAGGAGTATATATGGGAGACAGAACAAAGACCGGGCTAATAAACTAACAGGGAGCAGGTGTGGATAGAGGCAACTAAAAAACTGGGGGAAAGGAGTCTGGCACAAGGGGGCGACAGAGAGCAACACAAAAACTACAACACTGCTTAAATATAATTAGAAGTATAATTAATATGATAATTTACGACGGAGTATTAGGAGCAGGCTAGAGATTTTTTCTATCATTATTTTGAGAATAAAGTCATTACATAATGAGAATAAAGTTGTAATATTACGAGAACGAAGTCATCATACAACAACCCGTTTCAGAAAGAAAGCTTGGAGCTCCGCCCAGCAGATGACAATCGACCAGCTCCACCAATCAGCAACCTGAGTCCACTTTGAAATCCCGCCCAATCTAATGCTGGCGCTAAAAGATTTCCTTATTTCTGAAATCAGAGCCAAAGTATAACTTTACATGATGCTCAACATTCCTCATTTTAGGGAAGACCGAGCTTCTTGTAAGAGGGTTATTCTTTATTATTGAGATACCTTAAAAAGAGTAGTTTTACAACTTTCTTTTGTAGTACTAGTAATAGGATACTGTATTAGTTCAATTCCAATCCACACTCCATTTCAGTTGGTTGTGGTAATGCACCAGAAGTTATTTGCCAAACACCAAAAAACACAAGAAGAAGAAGAAATATAACTAGAAAACAACTACAATGTACAATAACGGAAAGGAAACCAATGACCAAGAAAACAGAATGACATAAATAACTGAAAAAGAAATCCAAAGGGGAGATCCAAAGCATTACTGCTTCTGAGCCTCTTTCTACAAATCACTCCAAAACAAACCTTAACAAAATAGGAGAAGAATTCAGGCACAGACGGAGTAGAAACACTAATGACCCCTTAGCCTCTACTGAGGCTGCCTGTAGTTCAATGAGACAGAAGGAGAGATAGAAAAAGAAGCATAGATACAAAAGACAACTGTCAACCAGCTCCACAGGCGGCCCCGTCCAGGAAACACACAGCCAGGCAGACGAGCTCCGAGCCAGCTCCCATGTCAGAGGATGAAGAGAACACATCCAGTTAGTCACAGTCAGAGAAACAGGACCACACTGGAAAACAGGCCGATCTCCAACATCTACAAACAAGGGTGTTGATGGCAGCAGCACAGCTGATGTTTGTTTCCAGGATGACGTCACAGCCAAACAGGAACAGACGAGGCAAAGCTACTCTGAGGAGAAGCAGAGAGAGCAGAACGTTAGAGATTGAACTAACAGATTCTGCAGAATAGGAGAACAGAGAGAGAATGAAGCAGAAAGATGAAATGGGGGTCCCTATGTCCTCCAGCAGTCTAAGCCTATAGCAGCAGAACTATAGAGATAGATCAGGATAACCTGAGCCACCCTAACTATAAGCTTTATCAAAAAGGAAAGTTTTAAGCCTAGCCTTAAAAGTAGGCAGGGTGTCTGCCTCACGGACTAAAACTGGTAGTTGGTTCCACAGGAGAGGAGCCTGATAACTAAAAGATCTGCCTCCCATTCTACTTTTAGAAATTCTAGGAACCACTAGTAAACCTGCAGATTGAGAGCGAAGTGCTCTGTTAGGAACATAAGGAACAATCAGAGCTCTGATATCAGATGGAGCTTGGCCATTTAAGGTTTTATATGTGAGAAGGAGGATTTTAAATTCTATTCTGGATTTAACAGGAAGCCAATGAAGAGAAGCCAGGATAGGAGAGATATGATCTCTCTTTTTAATTTTCATCAGAACTCTGGCTGCAGCATTTTGGATCAGCTGAAGGCTTTTAACTACAGTTTGTGGACTTCCTGATAGTAAAGAATTACAATAGTCCAGCCTTGAAGTAACAAATGCATGGACTAGTTTCTCAGCATCACCCCTGGACAGGAGATTTCTCATTTTTGCAATGTTCCTCAGATGAAAGAAGGAAATTCTAGAAACCTCTTTGATCTGGGATTTAAATGACAGGTCCTGATCAAAAATAACACCAAGATTTTTTACTTTATTATCTGAAATCAGTTTAATCCCATCCAAAGGAAGTGACTGGCTAATCAGCTTCTTTTTCAGAGACTCTGGTCCAAAGATGAGGAAAAGGGATTAAAATGTGACCAATGGAGCTACTTGTTGTTATAATAATGATATAAAAACATTTAAATGTTCCTCTCCTTGGAAAAATTGTGTTTATTTGTCAGATTCATTTACAAAAGTACAGGTGTTATGAACAACATTAAATCCAAAGATTTTGTCGAAGGTACGGCTGATTTATTTGTTCTAATCTCTTGTTATTCACACACAACAAGAAACAGTGATGCTAACGGGAGTTTGGAAACTGCAAAGATTTGTCTATAGCAGAAAATCAAACGCATCTACACAGCACAGCATTCCCAGACCAGTGTGATGCATTCATGAGCGTCAGATAGCTATGGTGCATTCAGGAGCATGGGACATTTCACACTTACAAGGAAAGAGACATAAATGGAACAGAACTTAACTCGTATAATAATTTATTTATTCAGAAAGATTGTGTGCTTTCTTACAATACTGAATGCTCTATAATTGTATTTCTGTTATTTCATCTGCTAGCTTTTTATTCTAAAAAATCTATAATATTACAGCAGCAAATTATCAACGTTTTTCAAAAGCCTGTTTAAAAGCTCCAAATGAGGCTTCAGATCAGACAGCCACAATTACGCTGTCATTGTTTTACAGGAAGAATTAGCATTTGCTGACACCCTTGACCTTTAACTACTGATGGATATACAGGAATACAGTCATACAAGTGTCAACTCCTCTGAGATAGCATGGGATCAATGTATAACATGAATGCATAAATACCTCATTTTATTTCAGTGTTCAAAGTGAGAGATAAGTAAGAGATAATTAAAAATGTCTCAGGACTGCTTGATGATTTTCTTTATTCGTACCCCTCTGATTTTTAATTGGTTACCTCTGGTTTAATGTTTATAAATATTTATTTCACGTCATGTGCGCCATCCAATGCAGATCATTGGCTCCACCCACATCTAGTGAAAACTAGTGTGATTGGATGAGTCATATAACGCAAACACTCATTGGTTAGCTAAAGGAAATCATCAGAAGCAAGCAGGTGTTCTTCAAACTGCTAACGTGAATTGTCTATGCCATGCTACAATGTAGGATTCAGAAAAAGATGTTGAAATGTCTGAAAGGTCGGACACAGGCGAGAGCGTATCGGAAGATGGAGACCAACAAGACCTCCCTCATCCTTGGCCCTATCTCAGAGAATTTTTAGAAATAGTCTAAAAATTGAGCTTTCAATCATATAGTGGCATCTGGCAGTTTTCGTTTAAAGTTTATTTTATACTTTTATACTCTAAGTAGTTTTAGAGCACATACTTTTTCACTTTTACTTGAGTAAAGAGGTCAAGTTGATACTTCAACTTTTACCAGAGTGTTTTTAAACTGCAGTATCTATACTTCTACTTAAGTAACAAATGTGTGAACTTTTGACACCACTGAATATCACATCATGCTCTCTGCTTCTACACAGCATAAAAAATAAAAATAAGGAATATATTTGAGATGGATAAATGCAATAAAAGAGGTGAGTATTTGTTAGGTAAGGCAATCTTATTTGTATAGCACAATTCAGAGCACGGACAATTCAAAGTGGTTTACATGAACTAGATGATAAAATAGAAGGAAAATAAAAGCAGAAGAAAAGCAAAAGATCAATGAAATAATTGGACCACAAAAAAAGCAGAATAAAAGCAAGTAAAAAAAGACTCCATCCACTTATACTTATCGGGCCGGATTTATCAAGATCCAATTTTGCGTGCAGTAATTTGCGCTCGCAAACTGGAATTTTGCGCGAGGGGCTGAACCATGGTTTGCAGGTGATTTAACAAGAGTGATTGCGTAACTGGTGGCAGGTGCAAAACTGTTGGAGACGCCCTATTTAAATGATGGTTTTGCGCGTTTTGTGTTTTGCGGCAAAGTAGTTTGTGCAAACTAGTGCATTAAGAAATTTTTATCTTACAGTGACACCCCCACCCCCTCCAAAAAAAAAAAAAATATATATATATATATATATATATATATATATATATATATATATATATATATATATATATATATATATATATATATAAATAAATAAACCTTGGCTACCTTTATTCCCTAAGGTGGTATGTGGCTGAATTTCTACTTCACTGCATTAAAAAAAACAAAAATAAAACAGGTGTTTTGTATTGGCCTGTAGAAAAATGCACATACCAAATGGCTCACAATGGGACTGTGGAGGAGATGACTGCGCGTACACATCTCCGCAGCATTGGCATGTTGCTCCACAGGCGCAGAGGTCGGGGTTCTCCGGTAGGGCGTCAGGGCGACATGGCATTTAGAACATCAGACAGCACTTCTGAAAAACGAGATTGGGAGATCCCAGCTCTCGCTGCAACCGTACGCTGGAATGACCCAGATGCAAAAAAAGTGCAACGTTGCAAGGAGTTTTGTGATATCTGGTATTGCGTGGGTCCTCCTTGTGGCTGGCTCCAAATCCATTCGGAGTTCCCCCAACAGCTCCAAAATGGCAATGCTGGATAAACGATATGTTTTGATGATCGTTTCCTCGTTCATTCCAAAAATATTCACATGGAGTGAAAACATGCGTTCCCTGCGTCTCCTTGCTTCATTTCGATGTCTCCTTCTTGCGACAATAACCGCTGCCATGTGTGCGCAATTACGCATACAGACCATTTGCACCTTCTTTTGAAACGTGTTAAATATAGAGTCAGATACCGTTAGCAAAATTGCTTTCAGGTTTAATAAATCACTTTGCGAGTGCTAAATTAATATATTTACATGTTCTCCTCCCACAAGACGCACTTTTGCGTGTAAACGCCCCATATCGCATATTCATTGCAGAAAAAGTACTAAATGGATAAGAGGCGCTATTTAGCACGTTTTAAAGACTAAATCCTTTTAGCACGCTGTTGATAGATCAGTTTGTACATTTTTTAGCGTGCGCAGTGAAATAGCTCACGTTTTTATACACGCAAACCTTTGATAGATCCGGCCCATCGTCCATTATGTTAGTAGAAAATGATATTTAGGATGCTCATGTAAGCAGAATGTTAACATCTATAAGCGTTACTTCAACTGAATATTATTGAAACAGGATGTAGATAGAGACCTCTCAGTAAAATTGTTCCTGTTTCTGTAGTTTGTGAAATAATTACCAAAATGATCGGTTCTGACACAAACTGCCTGGATTTTGAATGGGCATATCTATCAGACGCCCCAGCAGCCTAGGTGCTCAGTCCTCTGCTGACAGAACTCGCCTTTCTCCATGGCTCTGGTATCAACTAGTCTGCTCTCCATGACAACCAGTCTGTGTACAGAGCTGTCAGTCACCAAGTAGACCAACCGAGAGTCTCCACATCCACAGGTAGGTATATATATATATATATATATATATATATATATATATATATATAGAGAGAGAGAGAGAGAGAGAGAGAGAGAGAGAGAGAGAGAGAGAGAACTGTTCATTCTACCTGTCTAGATCTATGTGTTCCACACCTGAATGAGTTTGTTGATGTTTCCAGGGAGTCAGGATGCCTTCGGCTCATGGGAAGACTGATATGGAGCGTCTGGGTGTTTTTATGGAGATGAGCTACATCTCTGTAGGAGACAAATACACTTCAAACCAGAACCGTAAGCTGGATGTCATTCTCATTTCCCTGTTTTACAAGATGAACCGCACCTTTCAATGATGTCACCACTGAAAACAACAGTCAGCCAAGGAAAGGTTTAGGGTTAGGATATGTTAAGATATTTACCTTTGAAAAAAATTTTTAAACATCATTTAATATTTATGTTTGGATAGAAATGTAAAAAAAAAAAAAAAAAAAACAAGCGAAGCTCCTGGTCTTTGTTGGGATCTGGAGCTGTACCACCTTCCTCCAGCAGAGTGCGCCGTGGGTCTCCTGGAGCTGGAGTCTTCCAGCACACCTGTGACGCATCTACTCATCAGGAGACCCCCCCTTTATAACCAGCTGCCAGACCTTGCTTTGACGCCGCAGTGTTGACCTTAGTTTGGTTAGCGACCTGAGCCTTCGAAACTGATAAGAATCTTAGTTGTCTCTAGAGAGAGATCTGATTCTAACTCTCTTCTGTTTTTGTCTCTCAGGAAACCTGTCTCTAGCCTGAAGCTCTGGATGAGCTTAACCTGCCAATCTGCCCTGGTGAGCCAAACCTGAAGATTCCTATGTGGATTCTCCTGCTGCTCTTAGTGAAGAGCTGAAACTCTAATCAAGGTCAGCCATTCAAAGTGAGAAGCTAGACGCTGCAGCTGCTCGTGTACTCTGCTGAACAAACAGTCTTTGGACCCAACGGATAGAATCCCGGATTCAGTCAAGGTAGAATTCTGAATTATCTAAGGACTCATGCTCATCTGCCTGCCTTTCTAATCAAACTATCATCTCTGCAGACTTCAGTGAACCAGCCCAGACCAGTTCAAGATCCTGTACTTAACTTGTATCATTACACATTCAATAAACTCTGTTAAACCTTTACCCAGCCTCCGTTGTGTTCTGCATGTGGGCTAAGCAACTAAAACCCATCATGACAGAACACTGCGGCCAAACACAAAGCCCAGCAGATCACCTCCGTAGGAGGCTTGAGGAACAGGATGCTCAAATCCTTAGAAATGCGCATACCCTCCGTGAGTTGCATACTAAAATTGAACACCAAAATCAGACGCTACAAACATATGCCAGTTAAATGGGTAATGCTAACGCCACGCCAGCGGTACGTCCAGTTCCGGATCCACTTCCGCCTCCAAGGTCACCGGCAGTGACGTCATTTCCTGAGTTCCGTCCCAGCCTGCCTGAAAGATTCTCAGGTAACCCAAAAGATTGTAAGGGCTTTTTGTTCCAATGTCGATTACTTTTTGAACATTCTCCTGGCAGTTTTCCGAATGATAGAAAGAAAATATCATTCATTCTTTCTCAACTCACTGGACGAGCCCTTGAATGAGCAGAGGCAAGGTTCTCCTCTGAATCCAGTTTCACTTGTACTTTTTCCGAGTTTATTTCAGAGTTTTCCCAAGTTTTTAACCTCGACTCTGATAAAACTATTGACTCCCGAGCCCTGCTGAATTTAAGACAGGGAAATTCCACAGTAGCTGAGTTTTCCATCGACTTCCGGGTCAAGGCCACAGCCTCTGGATGGAACGAATGTGCACTTAAGAGTGCCTATTTTAAGGCCTTAAATAAACATCAAGGATGAACTAGCCACGATTGACGAACCAAATAGTTTTAGAGGATTTAATTCGTTTAACCATCAGATTGGATAACAGGCTCCGAACTAGAAACAACACTAGACAAAGAACTCTGAATTTTTCTGTGTCAACCCCTGCATTAAATAATGCTTCTGTTTTTTCTGGATCCACAGAACCCGTTTCCAAGCCAAAGGTTAAAAACCAGACCATTTCTGTTCCAGTCCAAGTCTCTCACTCAGATGGAGCAGAAGTTGAACCCATGCAGATTGGACAAACAAGGCTAACCCCTGAGGAAAGACAACGACGATTTAGGGGCAATCTGTGTCTGTACTGTGGTGAGACTGGCCATTTCATTGCTTCTTGCCCGGCTAAGTCAAAAGCCTGGGCCCGTCAGAGGAACTGAGGAGTCTGACGGGCCATTTGAAAACTGAAAAGGCTCCTCATCTGATGTTACCAGCTACACTTTTTTTTTCTAACCAGAATCTCACCCTGTCTGCTTTCATTGACTCCAGATGTGAGAGTAACCTCATTGATTCTAACCTGGTCCAGCAATTACAGATTGAAACTGTTCCGTTATCCAAGCCTCTCAGAGTATCCGTTATTGATGGAAAGAAACTCCATCAAGTCACTCATCAAACACAACCTCTAGAACTTTTGATCTCCGGAAATCATCGTGAGACATTAACCTTTTTTGTTTTTCCTTCTGCATGCTCCCCCTTGGTGCTTGGATTCGAGTGGCTGGAACGTCATAACCTCCATATCAACTGGGCTGAACGCCACATTGAGTCTTGCTCCACCTCCTGTCACGAGACATGTCTTCGTTCTGCAGCTCCCGCTGTTCAGTTTCCTAGAGGTAGGGGGGAGATGGACTCTCCTGACCTTACTTCTGTTCCTTCCGAGTATCATGATCTGGCACCAGTCTTCAGTAAGGTCAGTGCTACGTCTCTTCCACCTCACAGACCATATGATTGTGCCATTGAATTATTACCAGGAGCTCCTATGCCCAGCAGTAGACTTTATAACATCTCTAAGCCTGAACGTTAGACCATGGAGAAATATATTAATGAGTCTCTGGCTGCTGGGATAATCCGCCCATCTTCCTCTCCTCTTGGTGCTGGTTTCTTTTTTGTGGGCAAAAAGGATGGTTCCCTACGACCCTGTATAGATTACAGAGGTCTTAACCAGATAACCGTCAAAAAAAAGTACCCACTACCATTACTGGCATCAGCATTTGAACCTGTTCAGGGTGCAACAGTCTTCACCAAGCTCGATTTGAGAAATGCTTATCACCTTGTGAATCCTTCCTGTTTGGACCTGTTCACTTCCTGTTTGGATTAACTGAGTGTGCAGCTGCTGCAGCTGTCCGGGAGGAACTCCATCTGACGTTAAGTTATTTTCTCTGTGATATCTCTGTATCTAAGTAACTCTAACTGACTACTTTAAAACATAGCACCTTCTGCTGCACTTTTCTACTGAGCACTTGTCAGTTTCACACGGTTTTATTTCTGATAGCAAGGAGTAGCTAGCCTAGGCTAGCGCTAGCTTAGCATTGCTATGGCTTCTCTCTCTCCCTCCCTCTCTTTTCCAACTCTTCCTTCTTCCTCTCCTCTCTCCTGCTCATTGTGTCAGATGTTCAGTTATTCCTCTGCCTCCTTTAGTGATAATGGGATGTGTAATAAGTGTAGTATTTTTGTAGCTTTGGAGGCGAGGGTGTCAGAGTTAGAATCCAGGCTTCAGGCTGTTGAACATCCAGGAGTTAAAGTAGGCCCCCCACGTAGCTCTCCTCCAAAAGTGCCTGAGCAGCCAGGCGATTGGGTAACTGTACGCAGAAAGCGTAGTCATGGATCTCTGCCCACTGGTCACCACCAACCCGTTCACGTTTCTAACCGGTTTTCTCCACTCAGTGACACACCCACTGAGAAGCCCACTCTGGTGATTGGCAGCTCCATAGTCAGAAACGTGGCATTAGAGACACCAGGGACCATAGTCAAATGTTTGCCGGGGGCCAGAACGGGCGACATCAAATCCTACCTGAAACTACTGGCTAAGGATAAGGTTAAATACAGTAAGATTGTTATTCACGCTGGTGGTAATGACACCCGGTTACGCCGATCGGAGGTCACTAAAATTAGTGTTGCTTTGGTGTGTAAGTTTGCCAAAAAAATGTCGGACTCCGTAATTTTCTCTGGTCCCCTCCCTGATCTGACCAGTGATGACATGTTTAGCCGCATGTCGTCATTCAACCGCTGGTTGTCTAGGTGGTGTCCTGAAAACAACGTGGGCTACATTAATAATTGGCAATCCTTTTGGGGAAAGCCTGGTCTGATTCGGAGAGACGGCATCCATCCCACTTTGGATGGTGCAGCTCTTCTTTCTAGGAATCTGGCCACATTTATTAGTCCTCCAAAACCCTGACCACCCAGGGTGCAGACCAGGAAGCAGAGTTGTAGTTTAACACACATCTCTGCAGCTTCTCTACTGTTACCCACTCTTTACTCCATCCAGACAGTGTCTTGCCTACGACCAAAATCTAATAAATTAGCAAAGATTCCCAAAGAAGTAAATCATGATAATCTAATTAAAATCAAAATAACTCCAATTGGGGAAAAAGTTAAAACAATTAAATGCGGTCTGTTTAACATAAGATCGCTTTCCTCTAAAAGTCTGCTAGTTAATGACTTGATTTGTGATAATCACGTTGACTTGTTTTGCCTTACAGAAACCTGGCTGCAGCAAGAGGATTATGTGAGCATAAACGAGGCAACTCCTTCAAGCTATTTAAATTTTCACATACCCAGAAGTTCTGGGCGAGGAGGAGGAGTAGCAACAATCTTCCAGTCTGACTTACTGATTACTCCCAAAACAGTTAATACCTACAACTCTTTTGAACATTTAACCCTTAATTTCCCTCATCCAAATTTCAAGGCAAGAAAACCTCTTCTTCTTGTAACTTTGTATCGTCCGCCAGGTCCTTACTCTGAATTTTTAGATGAGTTTTCAGAGTTCCTTTCTGATTTGGTATTAAATACTGACAGGGTCATCATAGTGGGAGATTTTAACATCCATGCTGACATTGAAGGCGATAGCTTAAGAGCAGCCTTTAATGCTATCTTAGACACTATTGGCTTTGTTCAAAATGTGAATAGTCCCACACATTCTCATCTTCATACTTTGGATCTTGTGCTGACATACGGCATAGAATGTGAAGAAATAACAGTATTTCCTCACAACCCTGTCCTCTCTGACCACTTTCTAATAACCTTCAGGATTACTTTAACAGAGTTCTCCTCCCCCAAAAGAAGGTTCAATTTTAGTAGATCTTTATCAGATAGTGCAGTTATAAATTTTAAAGAATCGGCTTCACTTTCTCTCTCCTCTGTGTCGCTGAGCAGTGCTGCAGAGTGCAAAAGTATAGCTTATTCCCCTTCACAGGTTGATGATTTTGTTGATGGGGTTGCTAGTTCTCTGCGTACTGCCTTAGACAACGCAGCTCCTTTGAAAATGAAAACCGTTAAAAATAGAAAGCTTGCTCCTTGGTTTAATGCAGAGCTGCGTACTTTGAAGCAAAATGCTAGGAAACTGGAGAGAAAATATCGCTCCACAGGCCTGCAGGAGTTCTTCCTAGTCTGGAAAAATGGTTTACTGCTGTATAAGAGGACCCTTTGTAAAGCAAGAGCAGCATACTTCTCCTCATTAATAGAGGAGAATAAGAATAATCCTAGATTTCTTTTTAATACAGTTGCCAAACTCACCCAGAGCCATAGCTCTGTTGAACCGTCCATTCCACCTGCTCTTAACAGCAATGATTTCATGGGATTCTTTATAAATAAGATTGATCTTATTAAAAATAAGATCATAAGCACTCCTCTATCCGCGATTGTACCTGAGGTAGTCATGGAATCTGAACCGGGTTTAGACTGCTTTGATCCAGTTGAACTTTCTGAATTAGCAAAATTATTGTCTTCATCTAAGCCTTCAACTTGTATGTTAGATCCAGTTCCAACCAGGTTATTTAAGGAGGTATTCCCTTTGATCTCCTCCTCCATTTTAGATGTGATTAATCTATCTCTGTTACAGGGATATGTACCTAAAGCTTTTAAGGTTGCTGTAATTAAACCTCTGCTTAAGAAACCGTCTCTTGACCCAGATGACTTGGTTAATTATAGACCTATATCCAATCTTCCTTTCTTATCCAAAATTCTTGAGAAAGTAGTTGCCAAACAAGTTTGCGACCACTTACACCATAATGAACTTTTTGAAGAGTTTCAGTCTGGCTTTAGAGCTCATCATAGCACTGAAACAGCTCTGGTGAAAGTCACTAATGATATTCTCATGGCCTCAGATAATGGACTTGTATCTGTGCTCGTCCTGTTGGATCTTAGTGCTGCATTTGATACAGTTGACCATAATATTCTTTTAGAAAGACTTGAATATTTTGTTGGAATTAAAGGAACAGCACTAGACTGGTTTAAATCCTATCTATCTGATCGAATTCAGTTTGTTTATGTTAATGATAGATCTTCAACACACTCAAAGGTTACCTGTGGAGTACCACAGGGATCAGTGCTAGGACCAATTCTCTTTACTTTATACATGCTCCCAATTGGTAGAGTTATTAGACAGCATGGGATTAATTTCCACTGTTATGCTGATGATACCCAGCTATATCTGTCTATAATCCAGATGAAGCTAACCCATTACATAGATTACAGGCATGTCTTGAAGACATAAAAACCTGGATGACTCTTAACTTTCTGCTTCTGAATGCAGACAAAACAGAAGTTATAGTCTTTGGACCAGAGTCTCTGAAAAAGAAGCTGATTAGCCAGTCACTTCATTTGGATGGGATTAAACTGATTTCAGATAATAAAGTAAAAAATCTTGGTGTTATTTTTGATCAGGACCTGTCATTTAAATCCCAGATCAAAGAGGTTTCTAGAATTTCCTTCTTTCATCTGAGGAACATTGCAAAAATTAGAAATCTCCTGTCCAGGGGTGATGCTGAGAAACTAGTCCATGCATTTGTTACTTCAAGGCTGGACTATTGTAATTCTTTACTATCAGGAAGTCCACAAACTGTAGTTAAAAGCCTTCAGCTGATCCAAAATGCTGCAGCCAGAGTTCTGATGAAAATTAAAAAGAGAGATCATATCTCTCCTATCCTGGCTTCTCTTCATTGGCTTCCTGTTAAATCAAGAATAGAATTTAAAATCCTCCTTCTCACATATAAAGCCTTAAATGGCCAAGCTCCATCTGATATCAGAGATCTGATTGTTCCTTATGTTCCTAACAGAGCACTTCGCTCTCAATCTGCAGGTTTACTAGTGGTTCCTAGAATTTCTAAAAGTAGAATGGGAGGCAGATCTTTTAGTTATCAGGCTCCTCTCCTGTGGAACCAACTACCAGTTTTAGTCCGTGAGGCAGACACCCTGTCTACTTTTAAGACTAGGCTTAAAACTTTCCTTTTTGATAAAGCTTATAGTTAGGGTGGCTCAGGTTATCCTGAGCTCTCTCTCTATAGTTATGCTGCTATAGGCTTAGACTTTTGGAGGACATAGGGACCCCCATTTCATCATTCTGCTTCATTCTCTCTCTGTTCTCCTATTCTGCAGAATCTGTTTGTTCAATCTCTAACCTTCTGCTCTCTCTGCTTTTCCTCAGAGTAGCTTTGCCTCGTCTATTCCTGTTTGGCTGTGACGTCATCCAGGAAAGAAACATCAGCTGTGCTGCTTCCATCAACACCCTTGTTTGTAGATGTTGGAGATCGGCCTGTTTTCCAGTGTGGTCCTGTTTCTCTGGCCGTGGCTGGGTGGATGTGCTCTCTTCATCCTCTGGCATGGGAGCTGCCTTGGAGCTCGTCTGCCTGGCTGTGTGTTTCCTGGACGGGGCCGCCTTTTACAGCTGCTTTTTGTATCTCTGCTTCTGTCTCCTTGAACCCCAGTCGGCCTTGGCAGATGGCCGCTCACACTGAGCCTGGTTCTGCTGGAGGTTTCTTCCTGTTAAAAGGGAGTTTTTCCTCTCCACTGTCGCTACAAGCATGCTTAGTGTGAGGGATTGTATTTGAGTTAATGAGTCAATGCAATCAACTGGTTTTCCTTAGATAGAAAACTTTGTATCAATTTGACTGTATGATCTGGTTGAACTGTAAAGTGCCTTGAGATGACATGTGTTGTGAATTTGGCGCTATATACATAAACTGAATTGAATTGAATTGAACCTTCTTAGGATTAGGGAAGGAGACGAATGGAAGACAGACTTTAAGACCCCCTTAGGCCAATTTGAGTACTTGGTCATGCCTTTTGGTCTCACAAACGCTCCAGCCTGTTTTCAAGCTCTAGTCAATGATGTCCTCAGAGATTTTTTATAATATATTCATGTTTGTGTACATTGACGACATTTTGATCTACTCCAAGAACCTATCTGAGCATAAGAAACATGTCCGTCTGGTCCTTCAGAGACTTTGAAAAAACAAGCTCTTTGTGAAGGCAGAAAAATGTGAATTTCACCAACCATCTGTCACTTTTTTAGGGTTTGTGCTCTAGGGCGGGCAGGTGAAGCCATCCGAAGACAAGATAAAGGCAGTTCTTGACTGGCCGACACCTGAAAACCGCAAACAGCTTCAGAGGTTCCTTGGTTTTGCAAACTTTTACAGACGCTTCATAAGGAATTACAGTCAAACAGCTCTACCTCTCACAACCCTGACTTCGGTAAAGAAGACTTTTCAATGGACACCTGAAGCTCAAAAAGCTTTTGAAAAATTAAAAACCCTGTTTTCTAGAGCTCCCATTCTGATCCAGCCAGATCCCTCTAAACAATTTATCTTAGAGGTGGATGCCTCAGACTCTGGTGTTGGAGCTGTTTTATCTCAGCAACTTGACTCAGACCAAAAGATTCACCCCTGTGCCTTTTTTTCTCGTAGACTCTCACCAGCGGAGCAAAACTATGATGTCGGAGATCGTGAACTTCTAGCCATCAAACTCGCCTGTGAGGAGTGTAGACACTGGCTCGAGGGGGCCGAACATCCAGTTTTGGTCTGGACAGACCATAAAAACCTGGCCTATCTCCAATCCGCCAAACAAGCTAACCCACGTCATTCTAGATGGTCATTGTTCTTCTCCCGATTCAATCTCATAATCTCTTACAGACCTGGTTCCAAGAACGTCAAGCCCGATTCTCTCTCTCGTCTTTACTCTGCTGATCAACCTGAGACGCCCGAGCCTGTTCTTCCTGCCTCCTGTACTGTAGGAGTGGTTTCCTGGGAGATCACTGATCTCATCAACTCTGCCCTTTTCTCTGAACCTGACCCAGGTAACGGCCCTCCAAATAAAACCTATGTTCCTTCTTCTGTCAGATCCCGCCTGATCCAGTGGATGCATGCAGCTAAATTTTCCGCCCATCCTGGAGTGAGCAGAACAATAGCCCTGATTACAAGACGTTTCTGGTGGCCATCCTTACACAAGGACGTAAAAGAGTATGTTTTGGCATGTCCCATCGGCGCCAGAAACAAAACCTCTCACCAACCACCTTCTGGCCTGCTGCATCCTCTACCTGTTCCAACCCGTCCTTGGTCTCATATCGACGTAGATTTTGTCACAGGTCTCCCGATTTCCAGAGGTATGTCCACCATTTTAACCATAGTCGACCGTTTCTCCAAGTCTTGTCATTTAATTCCCCTCAGAAAACTTCCCACGGCTTTCCAGACGGCACAGCTTCTGGTGAAGCATGTTTTCCGGCTCCACGGCATCCCACAGGAAATTCTCTCTGACCGCGGCCCACAGTTCATTTCTCAAGTCTGGAAAGCCTTCTGTTCAGCTTTAAACTGTAAGTCCTCTCTAACCTCTAGTTATCATCCACAGTCTAACGGGCAGACGGAGAGAATGAATCAGTAACTAGAGTCCACTCTCCGCTGCCTGACCTCAAACAACCCCACCGACTGGAGTCAGTACCTGACCTGGATCGAATACGCCCACAACTCACTCAAGTCAGCTTCCACTGGTTTATCCCTATTTTAGGTATCTCTCGGTTATCAGCCTCCACTTTTCCCTGCAGACGAGAGAGAGATTTCGGTCCGTTCAGTCCATCAGCACATCCGTCGTTGTCAGAGGGTCTGGAAGGACACCATCGCCACCCTCAACCGTTCTTCTATCTCAACTAAACGCTTCGCTGACTCCAAGAGACGCCCGGCCCCTGACTACTCCATTGCCAAGAGGTATGGCTCTCTACACGAGACATTCCCCTCAAAGGTATGTCTCGAAAGCTGTCCCCCCGGTTCATTGGTCCTTACAAGGTTGCCCAGATCATCAACCCCTCTGCTGTACGTTTACACCTTCCTCCGAGTCTCCGCATCCATCCCACGTTCCATGTCTCCCAGATAAAACCTGTTGTTTCTAGCCCCCTGTGCCCTCCATCCGACTCCCCTCCACCCGCCCTGGACATCGATGGACATCCTGCCTTCACCGTCCGCCGGATCGTGGACTCCCGTCGGCGAGGTCGTGGTTGGCAGTACCTCGTCGATTGGGAGGGCTACGGTCCGGAGGACCACACATGGGTTCCTGGCTCTTTTATCCTCGATCCATCCCTGATCGAGGAATATGAGAGCTCCCTCCCGTCAACATCTTCTGGACCGCCAAGAGGCGGTCGTTGAGAGGGGGGTACTGTTGGGATCTGGAGCTGTACCACCTTCCTCCAGCAGAGTGCGCCGTGGGTCTCCTGGAGCTGGAGTCTTCCAGCACACCTGTGACGCATCTACTCATCAGGAGACCTCCCCTTTATAACCAGCTGCCAGACCTTGCTTCGACGCCGCAGTGTTGACCTTAGTTTGGTTAGCGACCTGAGCCTTCGAAACTGATAAGAATCTTAGTTGTCTCTAGAGAGAGATCTGATTCTAACTCTCTTCTGTTTTTGTCTCTCAGGAAACCTGTCTCTAGCCTGAAGCTCTGGATGAGCTTAACCTGCCAATCTGCCCTGGTGAGCCAAACCTGAAGATTCCTATGTAGATTCTCCTGCTGCTCTTAGTGAAGAGCTGAAACTCTAATCAAGGTCTGCCATTCAAAGTGAGAAGCTAGACGCTGCAGCTGCTCGTGTACTCTGCTGAACAAACAGTCTTTGGACCCAACGGTTCCTCCTCTCTCAAAGAGAAGCCCGGATTCAGTCAAGGTAGAATTCTGAATGATCTAAGGACTCATGCTCATCTGCCTGACTTTCTAATCAAACTATCATCTCTGCAGACTTCAGTGAACCAGCCCGGACCAGTTCAAGATCCTGTACTTAACTTGTATCATTGCACATTCAATAAACTCTGTTAAACCTTTTACCCAGCCTCCGTTGTGTTCTGCATGTGGGCTAAGCAACTAAAACCCATCATGACAGTCTTAGGAGTGAAAACTATATGTGGGATATGCTCAGAAAGGTCCAAACAGACAGCAGCAAACCAAAGAGCAGTGTTGCCAACTTAGTGCTTTAGTCGCTATATTTAGCCACTTTTCAGACCCCTCTAGAACTTTGATTTCTAAAAAGCTCCTAGCGCCAAATCTAGAGACTTTTTTCTGCTACTGGAGACTTTGGAGACAACATCTAAAAGCAGCGAACTCTGCTATCCAGAGCCAGTAGATTGGTAACCCCGCCTCCTGCTCTCCTCTATGTTGTCTGCTGTCATGATTCATGCAGCTATTATTTCATCCAAATGAAAAATGGAGAACAGATAAGCAGATCATGGCTTGTCTACAGTGAAAAGAAGGACTGGGTTATTTACTTTG
Source organism: Cyprinodon diabolis (assembly GCA_030533445.1). Lineage (NCBI taxonomy): Eukaryota > Metazoa > Chordata > Actinopteri > Cyprinodontiformes > Cyprinodontidae > Cyprinodon > Cyprinodon diabolis. The sequence goes on along the minus strand of CM060084.1, from coordinate 47,974,730 downwards.
GCCTTTTTGGAAACACAGGAAGGAGCAATCAGCTAAGTGAGCTTAGTGCTTGGAAAAAATCTTTCATTCCTTTAGAGACAGCATGAAAAGTCAGCTGAGTACAAAACATAGAGAGGAAAACAAGAAGAAAAGGGACAAGAAGAGAGGGACACAACCTAGAACAGATAATGGATGTCTATTCTATTAACATTTCTCTATCTGTAGAACGGGTCTGTTTATGTGTTGTCTTCTCAGCTCAGAGGGCCCCTTGCCTGTCTTTGCCTAGGGACCCACATTTCCTAAATCCGCCCCCGGTTTAAAGTCCCTGAATGTTTCCCTATGTTTCCATGTCCCCCAGGTCCATTCAATGAGTCGGCATACCTTAGCCGGCAGATGCAAGCGGGTGTCTCTAAGCAGCTGTGCGCTCTGCAAAGGGGATTTTTTGACACGTCCTTTAAACGGATTTTTGAGAAAGAAGCCCTGAGTGAGCCCCTGAGACTGGCTCGGAGGAATCGGATGCTGCAGGCCAAGAGGAACATGGGCAAAGCATTCCTGCCCTCTGGCGGGGTGAAAAAGCTGTGAGGCTCCATGCACATTCACTGACTAAATGTCTGCCAGTATTCAGGAAGATGTTGATGACTGACAAGGCAGGAAGCAAAGCACACTGAGTCAATGATGATTTTGGAACTGATGTGTGTCTGCTGGGTTCTTTCTGCCCTCAGCTGTGGTTCTGGTAGCTACTATGGCACCTTGTCTGGACCTATAGAAGCCACAAGTCCACTGTCGGTACCAAAGAAGGCTTACCGCTCACCAGGACGCAACATCATCACCTCCCCACCGAAGAAAGGCAGTGGTTACAGGTTTATGGCAAGCAAAAGATCTAAAGCACTTTTTTTTCTTATTTGGGGACATTTCTAGCAAGAAAAAACTCCAAAATGATTAAGAAAGAAATTGTTTTCTGATGGTCTTTAAAGTGTGTGTGTGTTCTTTTCCTCAGCTTTCCCAATGTTACCCTGTCCAAAATGGACCTGTATGTCTCCGACCCTTATGACAGAGCCAAAGAAATCCTGAGGGTAATAAACCTGCTTAGAAACACATTTGTTTCACTTAGAATGTACCCAAACTCTCTGCAACAGTTCAAACCTGAAGTCAGAATCACATTATTTATCCTCTGAGAATTATTGTGTCAAGATTAAGACAAAATAAATCATAGAAAGAAACAGGCTGTGTCCGAACATCCGCCCTACCCGCCCTCTATTGATCTATAGAGCGTGGACTCTATAGTGGACTCTACAGTGGACTCTAAAGTTGTCATCAAAGGCTTAAGAGGCTGAACCCACATGCAGAACACCACAGGAAGCTGAGTAAAAGTTGAACAGAGTTTATTGAAAAACACACAGAGTAGTTATGAGCTGGTTCTGGTACAGGTCCGGGACTGGAATCACTGACATCTGCAGAGATGGATAGTTTGATTAGCCAGGCAGCGAGGTGGCTTGTTGAGTGTGTTAATTCAGAATGTACCTAGATGAGGTTCTGGCAGATCCTTTGAGAGAGGGGGAACCTGTTGGGTCCAAAGACTGTAGATTCAGCAGGGAGCTCAGTGGCAGCAGCATCTAGCTTCTGACTCGTGAGTTTCAGACCTTGACTTGGTTTCCTAGCTCTTCCTTGAGAGCTGTTGGGGGAATCCAGACTGATGTCTTCTGGCTTGGCTTCCTTGGGCAGGCAGGCAGGTTTCCAGACAAAGCTCATCCAGAGCTTCAGACTTTGATCAGGTTTCCTATGAGGCAGAGAAGACAGAGGCAGGTTAGAATCTAGTTTCTCTCTAGAGTCTACTAGGATTCTATAAATTAACAGAGGCTCAGGTTTCGCTAACCAAACTTGGTCAACACTGCGGCGTCGAAGGAAGGTCTGACTGCTGCTTATGTAGGAAGGTCTCCTGATGGGCTGATGAGCTTCAGGTGTGCTGGAGGCTCCAGCCCAGGAGACCCACAGCGCTCTCTGCTGGAGACAGATGGTAAATCTCCAGATCCCAACAGTAACCCCAGTCCCTAACAGAAGACATAAAACAGAATAGGATCCTCGGCGCCCTCTGGTGGGCAAAGCCTCAGGATCCCAACAAAAGTGGACACTAAAGTGGACTCTATAGTGGACTCTATAGTGGACTCTATAGTAGGGTGACCATATTTTCATTTGGGAAAACCAGGCCACCTTGGAGCGGGGGGGGGGGGGGGGGGGGGTTGATTGAAAGAACAAATGTCTCATCATCAGGATTTGCTCCGTGATCAGAGGAAATGTTACATGGCGCACAACAGTGGTGAAAATTGGAAGTTCAGTTTAATATAATACAACTCTGTGAATAGTTCCGTCTGCAATGAATGAAAATAGTTGTGTTAATGGTTATTGAGTCAGATATGAGGCGGCAATGTTTGGTTTATCTAAAGGTTTTTATCTGTTACTGTGTAAATGGGTTTGGCTGGAATTTAAGGACAGATTCTAATATATCTGCAGGGTGGGACTATAAATCTGATAGGATTTTTATCTTTTTATTGCTGTTTTGCACAATATACTTAACTAAGTATTTTTTGTTTTTGAATATTAGAGATTTTGCAGATATATTTTGTAGATACATTGTTTAGATTTACTTATATATTTCTAACCCTTTATAGAATAGAATAGAAAATCCCTTTACTGTCCCACAATGGGCAAATTTACAGCAGCAGAAAGATTATTGAAAATGGTCACACAAATGAGGACCTTAGAAAAATGTCTAAGAATAACATGATAGGGAAGAGTTAAAATATAAAAAATGCAATTCTGTAAAGTGTTTTAACAATATAAAACCGGATAATTATTAACCAATATGCTGCTATGGACATTTTTACAGTGATGGATATTTGAAAATAGCAGCAACATCAGAGATGTTCAGAATGACAGCAGCAGGTTATTTACCTGACTAAGGTTTCTATCATTACATTTGATTTTATTTGTTCCTGCTCCCGGTGGTTGGAACCTTTATTCCACTCTGGATTCTTGTGAGTGTAGTCTTTGTTCACTTTAACTTTTTAAAAAATAAATTAATAAACAAACAGTTTTGAAAACCTCGGTATAGGGCTTGGTCGTCATGACGTAAGCACTTTGCGTCGCCGCCATCTTGACGGCCTCTTTTACCGCGGCTCAGACTACTGCCTATGACTACCTCCTTCTCAGCCGTGTTTTAATTTGATTAATTTCACCTTAACTTGATTTCAACCATGGTAAACCGTTGCTGTATTGTGGGCTGTAACAGCTCAACACATGATCGCCATGGGAAAAACATAGAAAATGGGTTAATTTTCCACCGCTTTCCTGCCTGGAGGCGTAACCATGGAGACCAAGCGTCAGAGATAAAGAGTCGTCGGCTAGCTTGGATCGCGGCTGTAATACGACCGAACATAACTTTCCACAGTATCCCGATGTCATTGAGAGTGTGTTCCCTGCATTTTCATTCTGGTAAGTTAAAGATGCACGGTTTTATTTTATAGCCTAGTTTGTTTCTTTCCTTCAAAGTTGGGATCTTTTACGGGAAAATAATAAAAACGGCAGCGGGAAAAGGCTCAAATACGTGAGAAACCCGGAGGGTTGGCAGTTAACGTTACTAACTACACCTTTGAAACACATAGCAGCTAGTTAAAAGTACATTACATGTGTGAGTGGTTGTTAGCATTAGCGGTTAGCAGTTGCTAAACTAGCAGGTTCCAGAGCCCGTCTGATCACAGCTTACCTTCGTACGGATTACTGTGTTCCCACTGTTTGCTGGCTTTATCATCTGCAGCTCCTGAACCCATCCATGCATGAACTGCACATGAGACTCCAAGGACTTGTAGCTTGGGAACTGTTTTGAAGTATAGGCGCTCACTCATCGGTGCTCCACTCATTGTTTGGAACTTCATATGGATCCAAATTATTAATAATGCTGATTTTGTCACCATACCGGTCCGCGGCTTCTGTATTTAATGTGTCCCGGTAAATTCCATATCTTTTTCGGGATTTTAACATCTTTTTTCTCTCTACTTCTACGTCTCTTCTTTCAACAACAACGTTGTATCAGAGCTATGTTTACGTTTGCGTAGCCATCAATATGACCGCGACATCCCACAATGGATCCCGAGCCCTATTCATTCTTTTCCTGCTTTGTGTGTCAATTTTCACGGTTGCTAAGCAACAGAGCATACAGCGGTAAAACCCGCCGAAGGGTGGACCTGTTCGAATTTACAGCCAAAACTCTTCCGGCCTCCTTATTTTCAAGGACTTCGAAGGACCCAGTCTAGGTAGACCGCGTCCTTGGAGGATGCGTCCTAGGTTTTCGAACAGAGCCTCTGATTAAGAACAGGGCTGCCCGCACTGACGCGGCTCAGGGATTACGTCACACGGAGCGTCGTGCGCAGTGAAATCAGGACATTTCCTCACTTTCTAAAAAAACCCGGGACGCCCGGGACAGGACGTGAAATACGGATATGTCCCGGGAAATACGGACATTTAGTCACCCTACGCTATAGTGACTCTAAATTGGACTCTATAGTGGACTCTATAGTGGACTCTAAAGTGGACTCTAAAGTGGACTTTATAGTGGACTCTAAAGTGGACTCTATAGTGGACTCTAATGTGGACTCTAAAGTGGACTCTAAAGTGGACTCAGTTAACTGAACATTCAGACAGGTGATCACTGCTTTTCTCTCCCATTTGGTCACGTGACTTCGTCTCCTTGCACGGCGCCTGGGCCATGTTTGTTCTCTCTCTCCCCCAAAATAAATCCCATCATGCTTTTAGGATTATTATCATTGATGATGTGTGAGTCTGTTAAACCCTAATAATAGCTGCCTGCTGTGTGTCAGAACTCATGTATTCCTCAGTAGTTCATCTAATGAGGACAGTTCCTCTGTCAGGATAAAAAGTCATTTTCATTCTGAACGTGGCAAAGACTTGGGAATGAATGAGAACGGGGTCCTTCATGTAAAAACAAAGTGGACGATCAAAGTGGCTGGAGCCATGGATGTCTCCTCATCTGCAAACGTCTATTATGTGGTGATGTGATGATGCGGCAGACTGGAGTTGTATCCCATCGAACAAAAGTTTGGTTGAAAAGACGACCCAAAAAAGTTTTAAAAAACAAGCTACTGGACTTTTTTTTCCAAGTCTGAAGACGTTTCTCTTCCATCCAGGAACCTTTTTCAATCTAAAATGTCAGAAATAGCGTTGAGTTCCAGGTTTTATACAGTAGCCCAACAAAGCCTTGTTTTTGTTTGAAACGGACGAACAGGTCACACCTTTGGAATGGGGGTAGTTTGGGTTCTTCCAAAAGACTCCAAACTACCCCCATTACAAAGCGGCGGACCCTTTTTGGAATGACCTGGATGACTAAGAGTCTTCACCAGCATATTGAGAAAACAAACATGAGTAATGTCCAAATAACGTCTACATTTGGTTAAAAAGTGAAAGGTGAAAAGCCGTAATTTTTAAATTGTTAAAAAGATGTTAAAAACTGGGTTTTCAACGTCTTTTATTGGACTAAAGTGGGACAAAATCAGACCAACCAAACACAGACCAATTTTTTCCAACTATTTCTGGACTGAATCAAGACTATCACGGACCGACCCGATTTAGCCTAAAAAGCAACGTCTGAATGACGTCTGGTCTAACTGTGATTCGGGGCCACTTCATGGAGAAGTCAGCCCAGTTGGTGAGCAGCTGCCTTCTGTAACTCTATGCAACTTCTCTGATCTGAGTAAGATTATAATTTCTGTCAGAATCTGTTATCATGTCTCCTGGTTATTTGATACATAAACATTATGAATGGTTATTTAAGGAGTTTATTCTCAGTGATCTCTGCTCAGGAAAAGAACTGGAGGGAGAAAGCTTCATGTTGGAAACACAGAGCTTTGCGAGGAGAGCTCTTGCAAAGCATTCTGGGATATATCTGCTCATCTAGTGACCATGGGGGATCAGTACTTTTCAAGGTGCATTGTGGAAAATTTCGAGTCCACTAATTTTTCATCCATTAGACTTTCGGACACTCACCTAAAATGGCGTAAGTCCTGTGTTGCTCTATGTAGGGGTTAGTGTGGACCATCGGACACAGCCATAGAGTGAGATGAGGTTACCTATGCTGCTAGACTACCACCCAGTTAACAGTGTTGGGCACGTTACTTTGAAAAAGTAATTAGTTATAGTTACTAGTTACTTCTCCCAAAAAGTAACTGAGTTACTAACTGAGTTACTCCACAATAAAAGTAACTAGTTACTAGTAAAAGTAACTATTGCGTTACTTTTGCGTTTCTCGCCCCCGTAACCCTCACCACCCAGCCCCCACCTTCTCGTGTGTTTCCAAAGTCAGCTGAATAGAGCGGACGACAAAGACAAGAACCTGCAGAGAGTTTGGCATTTCTTGTAACTCAACGTAAATGACATCAGGGGGGAACGCCATGTGAAGTTTTTTAACAGGGCATTCAGATCTGGTGAGTATATGAAATTAATAACTGGGGATGTCTAATTCTGAAATCCTGTGTGTTTGGGTTGTTATAGATACTGTAACATCTATCTATCTAGATGTACACTCTGTGTGTGACATAAAATATGGATCTCCATCCCTGCCACAAAGGCCATCAAATAATGTTTAAAATAAAAAATACAGTAGGTTGAAAAGGCAGAGTATCCATCCATCCATCCATCATCCATCCATCCATCCATCCATCCATCCATCCCTCCATCCATCCATCCATCCATCCATCCATCCATCCATCCATCCATCCATCCATCATCCATCCATCCATCCATCCATCCAGATTTCTCCCTTTCATTTGATCGTTCACGCTCTCCATAGTTCTCCTGTGGCGCGAGCACAGGGCGACTGTTGCGCGCCTTTAGCGAGCATGCGTGTTTCCTCTTGCCGCCTGCGCTGTGCGGAGATGCAGAGGAAACCGTTATGTGGTGGGGAAACGCAGCTCGACGTAACACCGGTATTTCCATGTGGAAAACGCTGTTTTGCTGCTGGAGTCATCCTCACTCTCCATCTCTCTGTGTGTGCTGTACGTTAACACCCACCAGCGGAAACACCCACCTACCCAACTGACAGACGGAATCTCACTATTCATCAGCCATTCTCATCCTCCCCTCTCTTATGACAAGGCGCGCACCTCTGGATGACCTAAAAAAATAATCTTTAATATCTCTTAAACAAAAGTAGCAAAAACACTATTTTTTTCTGCACAAATCTGCACTAACGTTGCACTAACCATTCAGTCTATTAGCAGAGTTTTTTGACGTGGGTGGGGTGTCAGCTTCACGCAGCTGCGCACGAGTCCTATCATGAAAAAAGGTTCATTGTGCGACCTGAGTAACGCGCAGTAACGGGGTGTCTGCAATGGTAACTGCGTTATAGTTACAGTCAAAGTAATTAGTTAGATTACTCGTTACTAAAACAAGGTAACAGCGTTAGTAACGCCGTTACTTTCAACGTCGTTAGTCCCATCACTGCCAGTTAACTTAGCTAGCTTAGCAATCAGACGGCCCTGTGGGCCGAGTTTGCCGCTCCCTAAAAGCATATTTAAAAGCATGATCATAATCCTGATGAACTGACGAGTTATTTTGGGGTGTACTTTTTTTTCCTACTTTCTGAGACTGATTGATTGACAGGAAATGGTTAACCTGCTGATATTATGACAGCCAGTAGCCAGAGGCCCAGCAGATATAAAAGTAGATTTTCTTATAAACCGGAAGAAAAAAAAACTTTCTTTGGTGAACATATTTAAAAGTATAAAAAGAAAAAGCTTGGTACACTCATCCTCTTCTGCTGGTGGAACAAAGCATTGCAGGACATCCTGCTGAACACAAAACTCTCCAACAGGCCTGCTAATTTTAAAAAGGATGGGCCCCCTGGAGGGACCTGGGGCTAATTTAATGCATGGAGACAGCCAAATTAGATGCTTTGTTTTTGATTAAAACCAGACAAAATGTTTGGAGGATGCAGCCTGTAGGACATGCAGCGCAGCCTGCAGCATTTTTTCCACCTGTGACTCTTTAATTGACTCATAAATCTGCCTGTGTACAGAGGGAAGGGGCGATCCATCGCTCCAAACTCAGAGACGGACCCTTCAGGATCAATCTTCACCCACAGGATTATTTCCAGGACAATCCTTACAGTAGCTGCAAGACACTCCCACCTGCCCTGAAGCCCCGCCCACTCCAGAAGAAGGTTCCCATGGTTCCTTTCAAGCCCCCGTCCCCCAGCAAACGGGTGATGCATTGCTTGGTTCAATGATGAGTAAAGATTGTTGATGATTGATGCATTCGTCTTGATGTTTGTTCGTATTGTTTCCCGCCTCAGATCGGGGGGATGAAGGCTGGAACATTTGATGCCTATCCTTCCCATTCTGCTGATCCATATGCCCCTCGTTGCTCCAAACCGACCAATCAGGGGCCAGTGTTTCATCCTGCTTCTGGGCCAAAGAGCATGCCGGTTAAAAGCATCATCTCTGCCAACATTAACAGGTGAGCTGCACACCTCTCTGCTGCGTCAGCTGCTTCTCCTCCACCCTGCAGCTTCCAGACAGGAGTTAGAAGTTCAAACACTGAGAGGGAAGTTTTCCAGCTCATTTATCAAGATTTCATGAGGAAATGGACAGTTTGTCCTCATGACAAAACAAAATGTTTTTACTACTTCAGCAAACATGAAATCTCCTCTGACTGAAGAATATAAAGAAAGAAGAACTTGATTTGTTGTGCAGTTTGAAATACTTAGATTTTTAATTGAGGATTGTTTGTCTTTAAAGGACCACACTCTGTTTCTAGCTAACAAGCTGAAACTTCTGGAAGATCAATCAAACTGTATGATAAAGATGCTGCCACCATAAGTACCTAAATAAGAAAAAAGAAAAAAAAAAACAAATGCAACAAACAAATCTATCAGAGTTTTATGAGCAAAGACGAGCTAACATCAGCTCTAGCTGCCGCAGACGGGCTAAGGTCAGCCCTGGTTGCCGCAGACGAGCTAATGATAATGAACATGAATAATGAATGAATTATAATGAACAAAGTCAAATAAACAAAAATCAAACAAACATTTTGGCAAATAAAACAATCAAACCTCTATTAGATCCAGCGGTACTTCACATACGGCTGTGCAGAGAGAGGGCTGCCACAGCCAGGGCTAACGTTAACACTGGCTGGTACAGACAGGCTAACGTCAGCCCTAGCTCCCGCAGACGGGCTAACATCAGCTCTATCTGCCGCAGAAGGGCAAAGGGCAGCCCTGGCAGTTGCAGATGGGCAAACTTCAGCCGTGGCTGTCGCAGACAGGCTAACATCAGCCCTGGCTGTTGCAAATGGGCTAACGTTAGCCCTTGCTGCTGCAGACAGGCTAACATCAGCCCTGGCTGTTGCAGATGGGCTAACGTTAGCCCTGGCTGTTGCAGATGGGCTAATGTCAGCCGTGGCTGTCGCAGACGGGCTAAAATCAGCCCTGGCTGTTGCAGATGGGGTAACATTAGCCCTTGCTGCTGCAGACAGGCTAACATCAGCCCTGGCTGTTGCAGCTGGGCTAACGTTAGCCCTGGCTCTTGCAGATGGGCTAACATCAGCCCTGGCTGTTGCAGATGGGCTAACGTCAGCTGTGGCTGTCGCAGACAGGCTAACATCAGCCCTGGCTGTTGCAGATGGGCTAACGTTAGCCCTTGCTGCTGCAGACAGGCTAACATAAGCCCTGGCTGTTGCAGACGGGCTAACATCAGCTCTAGCTGCCGCAGATGGGCTAAGGGCAGCCCTGGCTGTCGCAGATGGGCTAACGTTAGCCCTTGCTGCTGCAGACAGGCTAACATCAGCCCTGGCTGTTGCAGATGGGCTAACGTCAGCTGTGGCTGTCGCAGAAAGGCTAACATCAGCCCTGGCTGTTGCAGATGGGCTAACGTCAGCTGTGGCTGTCGCAGACAGGCTAACATCAGCCCTGGCTGTTGCAGATGAGCTACGTTAACCCTTGCTGCTGCAGACAGGCTAACATAAGCCCTGGCTGTTGCAGACGGGCTAACATGAGCTCTAGCTGCCGCAGATGGGCTAAGGGCAGCCCTGGCTTTCGCAGATGGGCTAACGTCAGACCTGGCTTTTGCAGATGGGCTAACATTAGCCCTTGCTGCTGCAGACAGGCTAACATCAGCCCTGGCTGTTGCAGATGGGCTAACGTTAGCCCTTGCTGCTGCAGACAGACTAACATCAGCCCTGGCTGTTGCAGATGGGCTAACGTTAGCCCTTGCTGCTGCAGACAGGCTAACATCAGCCCTGGCTGTTGCAGATGGGCTAACGTTAGCCCTTGCTGCTGAAGACAGGCTAACATCAGCCCTGGCTGTTGCAGATGGGCTAACATCAGCCCTGGCTGTTGCAGATTGGCTAACGTCAGCCGTCGTGTCGCAGACAGCCCTGCCTGTTGCAGATGGGCTACCGTTAGCCCTGGCTGTTGCAGATGGGCTAACATTAGCCCTTGCTGCTGCAGACAGGCTAACATCAGCCCTGGCTTTTGCAGACGGGCTAACCTTAGCCCTTGCTGCTGCAGACAGGCTAACGTTAGCCCTGTCTGGCACAGACTGGCTAACGTTAGCACTGGCTGGTACAGACGGGCTAACATCAGCCCTAGCTCCCGCAGATGGGCTAACATCAGCTCTAGCTGCCGCAGATGGGCAAAGAGCAGCCCTGGCTGTTGCAGATGGGCTAACGTTAGCCCTGGCTGTTGCAGATGGGCTAACTTTGGCCGTGGCGGTCGCAGACAGGCTAACATCAGCCCTGGCTGTTGCAGATGGGCTAACGTTAGCCTTGGCTGTTGCAGATGGGCTAACATCAGCCCTGGCTGTTGCAGATGGGCTAACGTTAGCCCTTGCTGCTGCAGACAGGCTAACATCAGCCCTGGCTGTTGCAGATGGGCTAACGTTAGACCTGGCTGTTGCAGATGGGCTAACGTCAGCCCTGGCTGTTGCAGATGGGCTAACGTCAGCTGTGGCTGTCGCAGACAGGCTAACATAAGCCCTGGCTGTTGCAGATGAGCTAACGTTAGCCCTGGCTGTTGCAGATGGGCTAACGTTAACCCTTGCTGCTGAAGACAGGCTAACATGATCCCTGGCTGTTGCAGATGGGCTAACGTTAGCCCTGGCTGTTGAAGATGGGCTAACATCAGCCCTGGCTGTTGCAGATTGGATAACGTCAGCCGTGGTGTCGCAGACAGCCCTGGCTGTTGCAGATGGGCTAACGTTAGCCCTGGCTGTTGCAGATGGGCTAACATTAGCCCTTGCTGCTGCAGACAGGCTAACGTCAGCCCTGGCTTTTGCAGACGGGCTAACATTAGCCCTTGCTGCTGCAGACAGGCTAACGTCAGCCCTGGCTTTTGCAGACGGGCTAACATTAGCCCTTGCTGCTGCAGACAGGCTAACGTTAGCCCTGTCTAGCACAGACTGGCTAACGTTAGCACTGGCTGGTACAGACGGGCTAACGTCAGCCCTAGCTCCCGCAGACGGGCTAACATCAGCTCTAGCTGCCGCAGATGGGCAAAGGGCAGCCCTGGCTGTTGCAGATGGGCTAAAGTTAGCCCTGGCTGTTGCAGATGGGCTAACTTCAGCCGTTGCTGTCGCAGACAGGCTAACATAAGCCCTGGCTGTTGCAGATGGGCTAACGTTAGCCCTTGCTGCTAGAGACAGGCTAACATCAGCCCTGGCTGTTGCAGATTGGCTAACGTCAGCCGTGGCTGTCGCAGACAGGCTAACATCAGCCCTGGCTGTTGCAGATGGGCTAACATTAGCCCTTGCTGCTGAAGACAGGCTAACATCAGCCCTGGCTGTTGCAGATGGGCTAACGTTAGCCTTGGCTGTTGCAGATGGGCTAACATCAGCCCTGGCTTTTGCAGATGGGCTAACGTCAGCTGTGGCTGTCGCAGACAGGCTAACATCAGCCCTGGCTGTTGCAGATGGGCTAACGTTAACCCTTGCTGGCTGTTGCAGATTGGCTAACGTCAGCCGTAGTGTCGCAGACAGCCCTGGCTGTTGCAGATGGGCTAACGTTAGCCCTGGCTGTTGCAGATGGGCTAACATTAGCCCTTGCTGCTGCAGACAGCCTAACGTCAGCCCTGGCTTTTGCAGACGGGCTAACATTAGCCCTTGCTGCTGCAGACAGGCTAACGTTAGCCCTGTCTGGCACAGACTGGCTAACGTTAGCACTGGCTGGTACAGAAGGGCTAACGTCAGCCCTAGCTCCCGCAGACGGGCTAACCTCAGCTCTAGCTGCCGCAGATGGGCAAAGGGCAGCCCTGGCTGTTGCAGATGGGCTAACGTTAGCCCTGGCTGTTGCAGATGGGCTAACTTCAGCCATATCTGACGCAGATGGGCTAATGTTAGCCCTTGCTGCTGCAGACAGGCTAACATCAGCCCTGGCTGTTGCAGATGGGCTAACGTTAGCCCTGGCTGTTGCAGATGGGCTAACGTTAACCCTTGCTGCTGCAGACAGGCTAACATAAGCCCTGGCTGTTGCAGACGGACTAACATGAGCTCTTGCTGCCGCAGATGGTCCTAGGGCAGCCCTGGCTGTCGCAGATGGGCTAACGTCAGACCTGGCTTTTGCAGATGGGCTAACGTTAGCCCTTCCTGCTGCAGACAGGCTAACATCAGCCCTGGCTGTTGCAGATGGGCTAACGTTAGCCCTGGCTGTTGCAGATGGGCTAACGTCAGCCGTGGCTGTCGCAGACAGGCTAACGTTAGCCCTTGCTGCTGAAGACAGGCTAACATGAGCCCTGGCTGTTGCAGATGGGCTAACGTTAGCCCTGGCTGTTGCAGATGGGCTAACATCAGCCCTGGCTGTTGCAGATGGGCTAACATCAGCCCTGTCTGCTGCAGATGGGCTAACGTTAGCCCTTGCTGCTGCAGACAGGCTAACATCAGCCCTGGGTGTTACTTATGGGCTAACGTTAACCCTTGCTGCTGAAGACGGGCTAACTTCAGCCATGGCTGTCGCAGACAGGCTAACATCAGCCCTGGCTGTTGCAGATGGGCTAACATTAGCCCTTGCTGCTGCAGACAGGCTAACATCAGCCCTGGCTGTTGCAGATGGGCTAACATTAGCCCTTGCTGCTGCAGACAGCCTAACGTCAGCCCTGGCTTTTGCAGACGGGCTAACATTAGCCCTTGCTGCTGCAGACAGGCTAACGTTAGCCCTGTCTGGCACAGACTGGCTAACGTTAGCACTGGCTGGTACAGAAGGGCTAACGTCAGCCCTAGCTCCCGCAGACGGGCTAACCTCAGCTCTAGCTGCCGCAGATGGGCAAAGGGCAGCCCTGGCTGTTGCAGATGGGCTAACGTTAGCCCTGGCTGTTGCAGATGGGCTAACTTCAGCCATATCTGACGCAGATGGGCTAACGTTAGCCCTTGCTGCTGCAGACAGGCCAACATAAACCCTGGCTGTTGCAGATGGGCTAACGTTAGCCCTGGCTGTTGCAGATGGGCTAACGTTAACCCTTGCTGCTGCAGACAGGCTAACATAAGCCCTGGCTGTTGCAGACGGACTAACATGAGCTCTTGCTGCCGCAGATGGTCCTAGGGCAGCCCTGGCTGTCGCAGATGGGCTAACGTCAGACCTGGCTTTTGCAGACGGGCTAACGTTAGCCCTTCCTGCTGCAGACAGGCTAACATCAGCCCTGGCTGTTGCAGATGGGCTAACGTTAGCCCTGGCTGTTGCAGATGGGCTAACGTTAGCCCTTGCTGCTGAAGACAGGCTAACATGAGCCCTGGCTGTTGCAGATGGGCTAACGTTAGCCCTGGCTGTTGCAGATGGGCTAACATCAGCCCTGGCTGTTGCAGATGGGCTAACATCAGCCCTGTCTGCTGCAGATGGGCTAACGTTAGCTCTTGCTGCTGCAGACAGGCTAACATCAGCCCTGGGTGTTACTTATGGGCTAACGTTAACCCTTGCTGCTGAAGACGGGCTAACTTCAGCCGTGGCTGTCGCAGACAGGCTAACATCAGCCCTGGCTGTTGCAGATGGGCTAACATTAGCCCTTGCTGCTGCAGACAGGCTAACATCAGCCCTGGCTGTAGCAGATGGGCTAACGTCAGCTGTGGCGGTCGCAGACAGGCTAACATCAGCCCTGGCTGTTGCAGATGGGCTAACGTTAGCCCTTGCTGCTGAAGACAGGCTAACATTAGCCCTGGCTGTTGCAGATGGGCTAACGTTAGCCCTGGCTGTTCCAGATGGGCTAACATAAGCCCTGGCTGTTGCAGATGGGCTAACGTCAGCTGTGGCTGTCGCAGACAGGCTGACATCAGCTCTGGCTGTTGCAGATCGGCTAACGTTAACCCTTGCTGCTGCAGACAGGCTAACATAAGCCCTGGCTGTTGCAGACGGGCTAACATGAGCTCTAGCTGCCGCAGATGGTCTAAGGGCAGCCCTGAATGTCGCAGATGGGCTAACGTCAGACATGGCTTTTGCAGATGGGCTAACGTTAGCCCTTGCTGTTGCAGATGGGCTAACGTTAGCCCTGGCTGTTGCAGATGGGCTAACGTTAGCCCTTGCTGCTGCAGACAGGCTAACATCAGCCCTGGCTGTTGCAGATGGGCTAACGTTAGCCCTGGCTGTTGCAGATGGGCTAACGTTAGCCCTGGCTGTAGCAGATGGGCTAACGTCAGCCGTGGCTGTCGCAGACAGGCTAACGTTAGCCCTTGCTGCTGAAGACAGGCTAACATCAGCCCTGGCTGTTGCAGATGGGCTAACGTTAGCCCTGCCTGCACAGATGGGCTAACATCAGCCCTGGCTGTTGCAGATTGGCTAACGTCAGCCGTGGTGTCGCAGACAGCCCTGGCTGTTGCAGATGGGCTAACGTTAGCCCTAGTTGTTGCAGATGGGCTAACATTAGCCCTTGCTGCTGCAGACAGGCTAACGTCAGCCCTAGCTTTTGCAGACGGGCTAACATTAGCCCTTGCTGCTGCAGACAGGCTAACATTAGCCCTGTCTGGCACAGACTGGCTAATGTTAGCACTGGCTAGTACAGACGGGCTAACGTCAGCCCTAGCTCCCACAGACTGGCTAACATCAGCTCTAGCTGCCGCAGATGGGCAAAGGGCAGCCCTGGCTGTCGCAGATGGGCTAACGTCAGACCTGGCTTTTGCAGATGGGCTAACGTTAGCCCTTGCTGCTGCAGACAGGCTAACATCAGCCCTGGCTGTTGCAGATGGGCTAACGTTAGCCCTGGCTGTTGCAGATGGGCTAACATCAGCCGTGGCTGTCGCAGACAGGCTAATGTTAGCCCTTGCTGCTGAATACAGGCTAACATCAGCCCTGGCTGTTGCAGATGGGCTAACGTTAGCCCTGGCTGTTGCAGATGGGCTAACATCAGCCCTGGCTGTTGCAGATGGGCTAACATCAGCCCTGTTTGTTGCAGATGGGCTAACGTTAGCCCTTGCTGCTGCAGACAGGCTAACATCAGCCCTGGGTGTTACTTATGGGCTAACGTTAGCCCTTGCTGCTGAAGACGGGCTAACATCATCCCTGGCGGTTGCAGATGGGCTAACGTTAGCCCTGGCTGTTGCAGATGGGCTAACGTTAGCCCTGGCTGTTGCAGATGGGCTAACATTAGCCCTTGCTGCTGCAGACAGGCTAACGTAAGCCCTGGCTTTTGCAGACGGGCTAACATTAGCCCTTGCTGCTGTAGACAGGCTAACGTTAGCCCTGTCTGTCACAGACTGGCTAACGTTAGCACTGGCTGTTACAGACGGGCTAACGTCAGCCCTAGCTCCCGCAGACGGGCTAACATCAGCTCTAGCTGCCGCTGATATGCAAAGGGAAGCCCTGGCTGTTGCAGATGGGCTAACGTTAGCCCTGGCTGTTGCAGATGGGCTAACTTCAGCCGTGGCTGTCGCAGACAGGCTAACATCAGCCCTGGCTGTTGCAGATGGGCTAACATTAGCCCTTGCTGCTGCAGACAGGCTAACATCAGCCCTGGCTGTTGCAGATGGGCTAACGTCAGCCGTGGCTGTCGCAGACAGGCTAACATCAGCCCTGGCTGTTGCAGATGGGCTAACGTTAGCCCTTGCTGCTGAAGACAGGCTAACATTAGCCCTGGCTGTTGCAGATGGGCTAACGTTAGCCCTGGCTGTTGCTGATGGGCTAACATGAGCCCTGGCTGTTGCAGATGGGCTAACGTCAGCTGTGGCTGTCGCAGACAGGCTGACATCAGCCCTGGCTGTTGCAGATGGGCTAACGTTAACCCTTGCTGCTGCAGACAGGCTAACATAAGCCCTGTCTGTTGCAGATGGGCTAACGTTAGCCCTTGCTGCTGCAGACAGGCTAACATCAGCCCTGGGTGTTACTTATGGGCTAACGTCAGACCTGGCTTTTGCAGATGGGCTAACGTTAGCCCTTGCTGCTGCAGACAGGCTAACATCAGCCTTGGCTGTTGCAGATGGGCTAACGTTAGCCCTTGCTGCTGCAGACAGGCTAACATCAGCCCTGGCTGTTGCAGATGGGCTAACGTTAGCCCTTGCTGCTGCAGACAGGCTAACATCAGCCCTGGCTGTTGCAGATGGGCTAACGTTAGCCCTGGCTGTTGCAGATGGGCTAACGTTAGCCCTGGCTGTTGCAGATGGGCTAACGTCAGCCGTGGCTGTCGCAGACAGGCTAACGTTAGCCCTTGCTGTTGAAGACAGGCTAACATCAGCCCTGGCTGTTGCAGATGGGCTAACGTTAGCCCTGGCTTTTGCAGATGGGCTAACATCAGCCCTGGCTGTGACAGATTGGCTAACGTCAGCCGTGGTGTCGTAGACAGCCCTGGCTGTTGCAGATGGGCTAACGTTAGCCCTGGTTGTTGCAGATGGGCTAACAATAGCCCTTGCTGCTGCAGACAGGCTAACGTCAGCCCTGGCTTTTGCAGACGGGCTAACATTAGCCCTTGCTGCTGCAGACAGGCTAACGTTAGCCCTGTCTGGCACAGACTGGCTAACGTTAGCACTGGCTAGTACAGACGGGCTAACGTCAGCCCTAGCTCCCGCAGACGGGCTAACATCAGCTCTAGCTGCCGCAGATGGGCAAAGGGCAGCCCTGGCTGTCGCAGATGGGCTAACGTCAGACCTGGCTTTTGCAGATGGGCTAACGTTAGCCCTTGCTGCTGCAGACAGGCAAACATCAGCCTTGGCTGTCTCAGATGGGCTAACGTTAGCCCTGGCTGTTGCAGATGGGCTAACGTCAGCCGTGGCTGTCGCAGACAGGCTAACGTTAGCCCTTGCTGCTGAAGACAGGCTCACATTAGTCCTGGTTGTTGCAGATGGGCTAACGTTTGCCCTGGCTGTTGCAGATGGGCTAACATCAGCCCTGGCTGTTGCAGATGGGCTAACATCAGCCCTGGCTGTTGCAGATTAGCTAACGTCAGCCGTGGTGTCGCAGACAGCCCTGGCTGTTGCAGATGGGCTAACGTTAGCCCTGGCTGTTGCAGACGGGCTAACATTAGCCCTTGCTGCTGCAGACAGGCTAACGTTAGCCCTGTCTGGCACAGACTGGCTAACGTTAGGCCTTGCTGCTGCGGGCGGGCTAACGTCAGCCCTGGCTCTGATGCATGCTGGGTAAAGATGGAGGGGCGAGAACAGGATCTGGGGACTTGTCTGTTCTCTGTCTTCTTGTTCCTCTTCTTGTGAATTGGAACAGTGCTAGGGCTGAGGTTGATAACATTTTACGAGGACACAAGAACACACATTGATAAAAGGCCTCCATCTCCTCTGTGGCTCCATTAACATCCAGGTGCACAGATGGGCTAACATCAGCCCTGGCTGTTGCAGATTGGCTAACGTCAGCCGTGGTGTCGCAGACAGCCCTGGCTGTTGCAGATGGGCTAACGTTAGCCCTAGTTGTTGCAGATGGGCTAACATTAGCCCTTGCTGCTGCAGACAGGCTAACGTCAGCCCTAGCTTTTGCAGACGGGCTAACATTAGCCCTTGCTGCTGCAGACAGGCTAACATTAGCCCTGTCTGGCACAGACTGGCTAATGTTAGCACTGGCTAGTACAGACGGGCTAACGTCAGCCCTAGCTCCCACAGACTGGCTAACATCAGCTCTAGCTGCCGCAGATGGGCAAAGGGCAGCCCTGGCTGTCGCAGATGGGCTAACGTCAGACCTGGCTTTTGCAGATGGGCTAACGTTAGCCCTTGCTGCTGCAGACAGGCTAACATCAGCCCTGGCTGTTGCAGATGGGCTAACGTTAGCCCTGGCTGTTGCAGATGGGCTAACATCAGCCGTGGCTGTCGCAGACAGGCTAATGTTAGCCCTTGCTGCTGAATACAGGCTAACATCAGCCCTGGCTGTTGCAGATGGGCTAACGTTAGCCCTGGCTGTTGCAGATGGGCTAACATCAGCCCTGGCTGTTGCAGATGGGCTAACATCAGCCCTGTTTGTTGCAGATGGGCTAACGTTAGCCCTTGCTGCTGCAGACAGGCTAACATCAGCCCTGGGTGTTACTTATGGGCTAACGTTAGCCCTTGCTGCTGAAGACGGGCTAACATCATCCCTGGCGGTTGCAGATGGGCTAACGTTAGCCCTGGCTGTTGCAGATGGGCTAACGTTAGCCCTGGCTGTTGCAGATGGGCTAACATTAGCCCTTGCTGCTGCAGACAGGCTAACGTAAGCCCTGGCTTTTGCAGACGGGCTAACATTAGCCCTTGCTGCTGTAGACAGGCTAACGTTAGCCCTGTCTGTCACAGACTGGCTAACGTTAGCACTGGCTGTTACAGACGGGCTAACGTCAGCCCTAGCTCCCGCAGACGGGCTAACATCAGCTCTAGCTGCCGCTGATATGCAAAGGGAAGCCCTGGCTGTTGCAGATGGGCTAACGTTAGCCCTGGCTGTTGCAGATGGGCTAACTTCAGCCGTGGCTGTCGCAGACAGGCTAACATCAGCCCTGGCTGTTGCAGATGGGCTAACATTAGCCCTTGCTGCTGCAGACAGGCTAACATCAGCCCTGGCTGTTGCAGATGGGCTAACGTCAGCCGTGGCTGTCGCAGACAGGCTAACATCAGCCCTGGCTGTTGCAGATGGGCTAACGTTAGCCCTTGCTGCTGAAGACAGGCTAACATTAGCCCTGGCTGTTGCAGATGGGCTAACGTTAGCCCTGGCTGTTGCTGATGGGCTAACATGAGCCCTGGCTGTTGCAGATGGGCTAACGTCAGCTGTGGCTGTCGCAGACAGGCTGACATCAGCCCTGGCTGTTGCAGATGGGCTAACGTTAACCCTTGCTGCTGCAGACAGGCTAACATAAGCCCTGTCTGTTGCAGATGGGCTAACGTTAGCCCTTGCTGCTGCAGACAGGCTAACATCAGCCCTGGGTGTTACTTATGGGCTAACGTCAGACCTGGCTTTTGCAGATGGGCTAACGTTAGCCCTTGCTGCTGCAGACAGGCTAACATCAGCCTTGGCTGTTGCAGATGGGCTAACGTTAGCCCTTGCTGCTGCAGACAGGCTAACATCAGCCCTGGCTGTTGCAGATGGGCTAACGTTAGCCCTTGCTGCTGCAGACAGGCTAACATCAGCCCTGGCTGTTGCAGATGGGCTAACGTTAGCCCTGGCTGTTGCAGATGGGCTAACGTTAGCCCTGGCTGTTGCAGATGGGCTAACGTCAGCCGTGGCTGTCGCAGACAGGCTAACGTTAGCCCTTGCTGTTGAAGACAGGCTAACATCAGCCCTGGCTGTTGCAGATGGGCTAACGTTAGCCCTGGCTTTTGCAGATGGGCTAACATCAGCCCTGGCTGTGACAGATTGGCTAACGTCAGCCGTGGTGTCGTAGACAGCCCTGGCTGTTGCAGATGGGCTAACGTTAGCCCTGGTTGTTGCAGATGGGCTAACAATAGCCCTTGCTGCTGCAGACAGGCTAACGTCAGCCCTGGCTTTTGCAGACGGGCTAACATTAGCCCTTGCTGCTGCAGACAGGCTAACGTTAGCCCTGTCTGGCACAGACTGGCTAACGTTAGCACTGGCTAGTACAGACGGGCTAACGTCAGCCCTAGCTCCCGCAGACGGGCTAACATCAGCTCTAGCTGCCGCAGATGGGCAAAGGGCAGCCCTGGCTGTCGCAGATGGGCTAACGTCAGACCTGGCTTTTGCAGATGGGCTAACGTTAGCCCTTGCTGCTGCAGACAGGCAAACATCAGCCTTGGCTGTCTCAGATGGGCTAACGTTAGCCCTGGCTGTTGCAGATGGGCTAACGTCAGCCGTGGCTGTCGCAGACAGGCTAACGTTAGCCCTTGCTGCTGAAGACAGGCTCACATTAGTCCTGGTTGTTGCAGATGGGCTAACGTTTGCCCTGGCTGTTGCAGATGGGCTAACATCAGCCCTGGCTGTTGCAGATGGGCTAACATCAGCCCTGGCTGTTGCAGATTAGCTAACGTCAGCCGTGGCTGTCGCAGACAGGCTAACGTTAGCCCTTGCTGCTGAAGACAGGCTCACATTAGTCCTGGTTGTTGCAGATGGGCTAACGTTTGCCCTGGCTGTTGCAGATGGGCTAACATCAGCCCTGGCTGTTGCAGATGGGCTAACATCAGCCCTGGCTGTTGCAGATTAGCTAACGTCAGCCGTGGTGTCGCAGACAGCCCTGGCTGTTGCAGATGGGCTAACGTTAGCCCTGGCTGTTGCAGACGGGCTAACATTAGCCCTTGCTGCTGCAGACAGGCTAACGTTAGCCCTGTCTGGCACAGACTGGCTAACGTTAGGCCTTGCTGCTGCGGGCGGGCTAACGTCAGCCCTGGCTCTGATGCATGCTGGGTAAAGATGGAGGGGCGAGAACAGGATCTGGGGACTTGTCTGTTCTCTGTCTTCTTGTTCCTCTTCTTGTGAATTGGAACAGTGCTAGGGCTGAGGTTGATAACATTTTACGAGGACACAAGAACACACATTGATAAAAGGCCTCCATCTCCTCTGTGGCTCCATTAACATCCAGGTGTTCATGGAGCTTCACTATTTCTTCTCACTCTACAGCTAATTTAGTTCAGCTTTCTTATAGGTCACCTCATTAAAACAAATCGAATCTGAAGTTTACCTCTAATTCTGTTTGTCCCAGATTAAATAAGATCATTTTCTGCATCCCTATCCCATTAGATGTCCACAGTCCTGCACTTTCCTTAAACACATTCTTTGATCACTTTATTTTATTTTCTGATTTTACTGTAAAAGGGCAAGCTTCCACTGATACAACAGTTGTTTAATAGAGCAATGTCATTATTTATAAAACCAATATAAACATGAAGGACCAAACAGAACAAATTCAGAACATGAATTTGCTCCGTTTGCTTTTGTTGGAGCTCTGAGCTGACCTTCTCTCACCTTTTTCATCCCTCAGTATGTCCCAGGTATGTGTCCATGGTCAGTCGTGGAGGACCGGTGTCCTGCACGGATCCCTGATGCTGAAAGCAACTGAATGCTAACAGTTCTCCAGCTTTTTCTGACACGGTCTCCTGCTTTTTCTCCCCATTTCAGGAAAATTCACTCGGCAAACTACACATCAACCAATCAGCTGTGAGGAAGGCTTGAATGCATCTTGTTGAAAATCTGCCCCATAAGGCTTGAAAATCCTAATTATTCTTATTTTGAATGAATGTTGATCATTCTCTCTGGTTTCCATTTTCTTCTGAAGGTATTTATCTCTGAAATAAACATGATAAAAATGATCCGTTAATTATTTCTTCAATTCTTATCCAGAGGTGGTCCTTCAGTGAACAGCATGATGTCATCAGGCAGACTGTAGAAGTTCCTCCCCTTGCATCTCTGTGGGCTGTTCCTTCATCTCAGTGACGATTAGATTAGAAACAGAAAAACATCCCTGATGCTGATAAAAGGTTGAACATTTCTTTCTAACAGGGCGGCTTTTTATGAGCAGCAACAAACTGATCTTTTACCAAGTAACATATTTATTTCCTGTTTCTCAAAGGAAAATCATTTTAAAGGATGGAAAGAAATTTTCTCAATTTTTTTGTAAACAAACTGTTTTTTTTGTTGTTTCAATGGCCTTTTGATGTAACTAATATTGTGTTATTAATCATAGTTATAATCACCTGCACAGTAGGTGTTTTGTTTTTTACTATATGTCTTACTTTATTTTGCCCCTTTTTTACACTCAGATACCTTAAATACAAAGACGAAAAGCAAAAGGGACAAAACATGAAACATAATGGGGGTTTCAGGGGGCCAGCAGGGGGGGGGCAGGTGGGCTCTCCGAATCCTCCTCAGGAAGTCCAAGCGCTTCCGGGCCCTTTGGACCAGTGAGGTGGTGTTTCCAGTCCAGGTGAGGGTGTCTGTGATGAATTTGGTGCTGCTGACCACCTCTACAGCTGAGCTGTTGATGAGCAGTGGATCGTGGTTAGGCCGGTTCTTCCTGAAGTCCACCATGGTCTCCTTGGTCTTCTCCACCTTCAGGATCAGGCTGTTATCTCTGCACCACCAGCTGCTCCACCTCCTCTCTGTAGTGCAGGTCGTTGTCGTCTCTGATGTGTCCCACCACCAATAATGATAATTTCATGACGATAATCTAATGACAATAATCTAATAATAATAATCTAATGATGATATGTGCTGGAGCAGACATAGTGACTGAAAGGTCCCCTGGACCCATTTCTTTTTTTTTTTTTTGGTTCTCTTTCAAATCTGCTCTGAAACTGAAGACCATAGTTTCCATGGTGATGAGACAGGATAACAGTGAGCATCTGATTTGATTAAAACCAATAATTTTCATTGAAAATAAGTATAAACATGTATTATTCTTGAATTATGAATTTTCATTTTTTTTAATCTTTTAGTATATTTAAGTCACCTTTTCATGGTAATATTCTTTTTTTACTTTTAGATAAATACAGTCAACATTTTTTAAAGAAAATATAAGTTTTCAGTTGTAACAGCATCAAGTTTTAACTAAACTGAATGAAATGGAAATTTCATTAATTTTAGTGCTTTCCGGGTAAAAGTAAAAAGTTGGTGAGATGAGCATCTTTTCGTTGGACGATCTTTGCAACGGCTACTTTTTTCCCACAATCCTCAGCGGTAGAGCGTTTATATAGGTTGGAAGAGCATCCGGTCTGTCTCTCTCTGCTGGGTTACCGGTACAGCATCCATGGGCCACACCACGCGGTGTAGGTATAAACTGTAATTTCCAGCTGTATAAAATAATTTAACTGTTAAAGAACTCTCGCGAGACTTTGAAGGAGCGGTTGTTTGCGCGCATTGTTTTCTGGATAATGATGTTAAAATCTGCAGCAGAAAGAGGCTTTTGTTCAAACCCGGACCATGGCGCGCCTCCATGGATCCATGCTAACATTAGACCGATGGATCAGTCAGTCTCTCTGGTCCATTTCAGCCCTCCTGGAAGCACGAGGCTGAAATGAGCTTCCGGTATTGGCCTCATATTCGGCCGAAGTCTAAAGGTTGATCTTTAATCTGGGTCAGATTACAATCCAAACTGGTTAAACTTTATTCTGCAGTTACTGAACCATCAGCAGAATGTTTCCATGTCTGGATGGTTCTGTCTAGAAATTGACCCGTTCTGCTGTGTTTCAGATCATCTCCCACCGAATAAGTCTCATAAATTAGATTGAGATTAAAATGTTTTTTCTGTTAATCTGGCTTAATTTAACACTTTTTTTTTTTTTTATTAATGAGAGCAGATTGACTTTAAACAAAGATCAGCTTCAACCTGAACCATTGATGATTTATGGCTTCAATTACCTGATTGGGATTATTAGTTTGATTTATTTTCAGGAAGTTAAGTTAAATTGTGAAATTTGTTCTTGGAGCATAAATCTGATTCCTTACTAGTTTTAAATGTGAGGCAGTTTTACAGCAAGGTGTGGAGCCCCATTAATCTGTCCTGGTGGTATTATCCAGGATGTTGGCAATCTGCCCTACTGGACCCTTAAAACCCCATTAATCCATTTAACCTGTCAGGGGCTGGACAGTCTAGCTTGTCTGTATCTATAATTTGGGATTATTGAGGATAGATGTGGGCAGTTTTCCCACCAGGAGGTATCAGGCAGAGCAGTTCCTGCTTCATGCAGAGAGGGGGCAGCAGAGAGCCTGGTAAACTATTCTCATTGGTTTAAGATGGAAACAGCAAAACGGCCAGTTGAAGTTTCAGTATCTGATAGCTAATTAGCCGTTAGCTGCTGGAGGAGACAATGCTCTGTTTGAAGGACAAGCCTCATTGCTGAAGGTCTGAGGAGGAGCTGCTGCTCTCGGACGGGGCCCGCCTTCCGCCTCCCTCTTTAACCAAGCTGTCTTCTCTCCTCCAGGCGAGCCTGTTGCTCTGAAGGCCCGATGCTGCTCTTCTTACTCGCCGTGTTCATCAGAGCAGGAGCTGTACTGACTTGATCCTCAGAATGGAACCAGAAGAAGAGCCCTGACCTACAGGACCTGAGGTAGGTTTGAGATTAACACCCCATCCCCCCCCCCCCAGCTCTAAGTCAGCTGACCAGCCCTGATGGCTGGCTCGGTGTTACAGGGCTGGCAGAGGAAGCCTCTGCATGCGCTCTTAGCGGCGCCGCCTCTGTTTTAGAGGAAGCTGCTGCTGAGATTCTGCAGAGCTCGGTCCAAAGAGAGTGGCCCGCCCCGGTCTGTCTGCAGGGCGGGCCTAGTAGAGGGCCATACAGCCAACCACAGAGTGCAGATGGACGCGGCAGCAGTATGATGCCCTGGGCTGAAATGATCAGGATTATTTGAATAATAAACTCAGTAGTCAATAAATGGCTATTTTGGGCTAAACATTTAGAAATGTTAATTTACTGCAACGATCTGAAGATAAATCAATTAATTAGGAAAGTGGCTGCAGAGCTAGTTTATAGAACTGCTTTTTAATGTTTTCATACAGGCAGAAATTGTTTCCACTGATTACTGCCCCCTGCTGGACAATTAAAGTCACTACATGCAGCCTTTGACCTGATTGATGACCTGTAATATGATTTAATCCATTGTTTTTTTTAGAATTGATATTTTGTATCTTTGTTTAAATTGAAAATGTTTGTATTTTTGTTTCAATCCATAAATGTGAAAATTTAACAAATTTAAGTGAACATGTTAATAAGGACGTTTGTGGATTTATTTATAAAAAAACCACTTAAGATTTAATTTAAATTCAGCTAATTGGATTTATTTTCATTCTTGTCATTTCATCCTGTTCCTTTCAGATAAACCTTTTGCCTTCAGCCTCCATATTCCTTATAAACATTTTATTGTCAGGCAGTTCATAAAGGCTGTACCGGTCATGTGACCTTTAAGCGTTACGAGCACCAACGCAGGGTCTGGCCGATACACCGCATGCGGCGGTATATCAGCGCTGCTGGACGCATCACTACTGTCTTAACATCCTGTGAAATGGGATCAGTGCTGCTATAGCGGAGATGAACAGGTTGTTAACAGTCGTAATGAATGCTTCTCTGTTGTAGGCGGAGCCTCTGATGCTTCCTGTTCTCCTGCTTCCTGCCGCTGTCTTTCAGAAGGTGAGTCTGAATAATGTTGTGGGTGACACTAATCAGGGCGGTCTGCTGTGATGCCTGAATAAAACACATTATGCTGACTAAAGCCGTGGTGAGAGACGACCCTGAGCAGGACGGCCTGGCAGCAGATGACTTCAGGCTGGCGAGTAGATCACTGATGGCCTCTTTCTGCTGCAGGCAGGAGGAGCGGTGGCTGGCAGGAGGAGGAGCGGCGCCGGCCAGGCGGCTGGCAGGAGGTGGGGCGGCGGCTCATGTGGCGCTCAGACTGACAGGTAGTGGATGTTTAAATAAAAAAAGGAGCCCAATCCTGTACTGCCATGGCAGAGGCGCCTCATCTCTGCTGTGGAATCGTGACGTTGGGAGAGAAACTCAGGACTTGGCACAGGTTCAGTAAAACCAGTTTACCAGAACCTGACTGAAGACCTGAAACATCTGGATAGGAAGAGCCTCTGAATCCATTGGAAGGGAGGGATTAACGGTGTGTTTGCTCTGCCAGCAGGCCCACCTGATGAAGATCCCTGCAGCGTCGGATGTAGAGCCAGACCTCTGGCTCTGAAGGGTTTCCTGATGAACATCCTGCCCTTCCAGAAATATAATCTGCTGTTGAATGAATTTCCTGAATAAATAAAGGCTGATAATAATAATTATTATTAAATAAAGGCAGATTTTGCTTTATGAACTCCTGTTGCTGCTTGTCTCTTTACTGGATGAGGTTGGAACTAAAAGCATCTGATGCTTTAACTGGCTGAAGTCTGACCTAACACCCTCGGCTCAACTGGGCAGATCCTGCTCCTCTGAAAGGTTTAGACCAGGGGAGTCAAAGTGGTTCCAGGAAGGGCTGCAGGTTTTCTTTCCAACCAAGCAATAGCACCAGACTCCATTCATTTAATCAAGTCAGTCCAACCCTTAAACGATTAGATGAAAGGAGTCCGGCTTAAACTTGCAGCCATGCAGCCCTTTCTGGAACCGCTTTGACATCCCAGGTTTAGGACGAAGCATTTCTGTCACGTTCTCACAGCCTGGACCACCAAGCTGGCGAGGCTGGTCACCATAGTAATGTCCTCTGAACCTGCAGGCTAGCTTTCAGATCTGAACGTTTAAACTTGTAAAGCTATCAGCAAATATTACAATGTTCCACAATACTTTAAGCACAAAGTTGTTGTGTAGACTGCATTTGTTGGAAAAATGAGAATAGATGTAGTTAAAAGCTGTGTAAAAATAAAAGTTGACCTGTGGAGTATATTCCTTAAAGTTAAAAATGTAAAGTTATTGATTCTGCTCCAGTCAGCTGGTAGAAACTGGCATTACTTTAAACAACTATGTACAAAGAGGATGGGGAGCATGGTTGAAAATCATGTTACAGTTTAGGGTGGATTTTGAGTTTAAAAAGCAAAGTTTATCTGGAAGAATTTGAAATTATCTTTTCACTAATTTAGAGAAATTGGAATGTTTTCAGACCAATTCACAATGCAAATCCATGAGGTGAATAAAACCAGCTGGAGTTAAGCAGCCATGCCTGGGTGCTGAAGAGCAGCCTGGACAGGCGTCCACTGCCCCGTTCTAATACAGCCTGTGCAGGTGTCCATTCCCTTGATCTAATGCAGACTGTCCAGGTGTCCATTCCCCTGATCTAATGCAGCCTGTCCAGGTGTCCATTCCCCTGATCTAATGCAGACTGTCCATGTGTCCATTCCCCTGATCTAATGCAGACTGTCCAGGTGTCCATTCCCCTGATCTAATGCAGACTGTCCATGTGTCCATTCCCCTGATCTAATGCAGACTGTCCAGGTGTCCATTCCCCTGATCTAATGCAGACTGTCCATGTGTCCATTCCCCTGATCTAATGCAGACTGTCCAGGTGTCCATTCCCCTGATCTAATGCAGCCTGTCCAGGTGTCCATTCCCCTGATCTAATGCAGACTGTCCATGTGTCCATTCCCCTGATCTAATGCAGACTGTCCAGGTGTCCATTCCCCTGATCTAATGCAGACTGTCCATGTGTCCATTCCCCTGATCTAATGCAGACTGTCCAGGTGTCCATTCCCTGATCTAATGCAGACTGTCCATGTGTCCATTCCCCTGATCTAATGCAGACTGTCCATGTGTCCATTCCCCTGATCTAATGCAGACTGTCCATGTGTCCATTCCCCTGATCTAATGCAGACTGTCCAGGTGTCCATTCCCCTGACCTAATGCAGCCTGTCCAGGTGTCCATTCCCCTGACCTAATGCAGACTGTCCATGTGTCCATTCCCCTGATCTAATGCAGACTGTCCATGTGTCCATTCCCCTGATCTAATGCAGACTGTCCAGGTGTCCATTCCCCTGACCTAATGCAGACTGTCCATGTGTCCATTCCCCTGATCTAATGCAGACTGTCCAGGTGTCCATTCCCCTGATCTAATGCAGACTGTCCAGGTGTCCATTCCCCTGATCTAATGCAGCCTGTCCAGGTGTCCATTCCCCTGACCTAATGCAGACTGTCCATGTGTCCATTCCCCTGATCTAATGCAGACTGTCCAGGTGTCCATTCCCCTGATCTAATGCAGACTGTCCATGTGTCCATTCCCCTGATCTAATGCAGACTGTCCATGTGTCCATTCCCCTGATCTAATGCAGCCTGTCCAGGTGTCCATTCCCCTGACCTAATGCAGACTGTCCATGTGTCCATTCCCCTGACCTAATGCAGACTGTCCATGTGTCCATTCCCCTGATCTAATGCAGACTGTCCAGGTGTCCATTCCCCTGATCTAATGCAGACTGTCCAGGTGTCCATTCCCCTGATCTAATGCAGACTGTCCATGTGTCCATTCCCCTGATCTAATGCAGACTGTCCAGGTGTCCATTCCCCTGATCTAATGCAGACTGTCCAGGTGTCCATTCCCCTGATCTAATGCAGACTGTCAGGTGTCACTTTATTCAGCACTGCACTTTAAGCATAGATTTGCACATAAAGAACAGTTTAAATATTTATTGAAAGTTTATTGTGTATTTTAATAGTTAGCATGTAGCCTTTTGTTCCAGGCTCTCCACAGCTGCTCTGCATTAGTAATTGGGGTGGTTGTCTGTGGAAAAGAGGATTGATGTTTAGAGCAAGCAAAGGTTACTGTTTAGAAATTTCAGCAAATGTTAGTGTAAAGTCTGTTAGAAGTGAGTGTGAAGGAAGTGTTTTGGTGCTAGGAAAGTGACTTACCTGTCATTTCTGTGTCCTCTCAAGGGTGTTTGGACAAAGGCTTCCCTGGGGTCCAGACACCATTTATAGGTTCTGTGAGAGACCATGGAAAATGCAGGGGGATTTTTGCACATAGTTTGTGGGATTTCTATAGTGTTTGGGTGTAAGTTAAATCAGAAAATGTTTATAAAAAATAACCTTAAGTGTGTGTTTGTAGATGGGAGTGAGGAGTTAATTTTCATGTAAATGGTTTAGTCCATCAGCTGTGTCTATTTAAACCAGAGATTGTTTGACAGAGACTGAATACTGTGGAGCCAAATAAACCTGCTGATGCCTCAACTTCATTCTGCCTGATACGTTCATTTTCTCACTGAAAATTCAGCCGAGAGGTCACCTGTTTACACCACTGCCCTGGTCTAATACAGCCTGTCCAGGTGTCCACAGCCCTGTACTAATGGAGCCTGCCCAGATGTCCACAGCCCTGGTCTAATACAGCCTGTCCAGATGTCCACAGCCCTGGTCTAATACAGCCTGTCCAGATGTCCACAGCCCTGTTCTAATGGAGCCTGCCCAGGTGTCCTCTGCCCTCATCTAATACAGCCTGTCCAGGTGTCCACTTCCCTGATCTAATGCAGCTTCTCCAGGTTGCCCAAGGGACTACCTGGAGAAGGACTACCTGTGGACACCTGGACAGTCCAAGGGACTATGTTGCTGGCCTTGGAGCACCTTGGGTTCCCCCAGAGGAGCTGGCCCAAGTGGTTGGGGAGAGGGACGTCTGGGCCTTCCTACTGAAGCTGCTACCCCCACGAACCGACCCTGGATAAGAGGATGGATGGATGGATGGATGGATGGATGGATGGATGGATGGATGGACGGACGGACGGATGGATGGATGGATGATTGTTTAAAAAAAAAGATGTAAAATCAAGTCCAGCAGCATCCTAATTCACATTTTCCCCTAAATTTTCCCGTTATGATACATGTTGGCTGCATCTAAAAAGATCAAAGATATTTTTCATTTAAACATAGATATGAAATAATACAATTTAACCTACATTAATTTAAAATATTTCATTCTACTAGGTCATCAAATCAATTCAGTTTAGTCCAATCAGCTGCCTGTAGTGTCTCTAAATGTCCAGCAGGGGTCAGTATTCTGTGAGACAATCAATGCAGAAACAATATAGCTTGGCTTCATGATGCCGCATTATCCATCCATCCATTTTCTTACACACTTATACCAAGTGGGGTCGCAAGGGGTGCTGGTGCCTATCTCCAGCTGTCTACTGGCGAGAGGCTGGACAGGTCGCCAGTCCATCGCAGGGCAACACAGAGACAAACAGGACAAACAACCATTCACGCACACCTAAGAGAAGCCAATTGACCTAACAGTCATGTTTTTGGACTGTGGAAGGAAGCTGGAGTACCCACGCATGCAAACTCCATGCAGAGAGACTCTGGGCTTTTATATGAGATGCAATTAAAACGAATCTGATTGCTTTTCCAATAACATGATTGAATCTAATGTGATCGTGAGGCTTAATGCAAACAGGCTGATTCTTCGGGGGCTTTTCAGAAAATATGCAGCAAACTTCACAAATGTTTGCGACTGTTTTGATGATAAATCTTTTTATTTTAGATTCAAACATGCAGACACATCTCAGGGGTGCTGCAGGTTGGCTGTTATTACTAATCCCTGATTCTTCTGCCATGGAGTTCTTGGTGAGCTTGGAAGATGCTCTGCAGATCCATCAGAGCCAGGAGGACAGCAGGCCGTCGTCAAAGTGAGCCAAAGATCTGGAGGATGTCCTTTGTTCTTCAGGAGTTCTGAATCCAACAGCTCTCTCTCCTCTCAGTCTGCAGACTGATTAAAGAAGGTTTAACAACTTTAACAACACCAAGAAAGTTAAAAAGCAATTGACTGGACTTTGTTTCCACATTTGAAGACGTTTCTCTTCCATCCAGGAAGCTTTTTCAGTTCAAAATGTCAGAAATAGCGTTAAGTTGCAGGTTTCATCCAGCAGCCCAACAAAGCCTTGTTTTAGTTTAGAAAACATGCAAATAGAAACAGATGAACGGGTCCACCCCTTTGGAACGGGGGTCGTTTGGGTTCTTTGTTAGCCTGTAATGCCCCATACCTGTCTATGTCTCTGAAAGGGGGGTTGTTAGAGGGAATTGTTGGCCTGGCTGAATAGGCGAGGTCTCCTGTTCTCCTGTAAAGGGATTGGGGCTGCAATGATAGTAGGATAGAATCAACTCTATCGCTGCATTGTAGGTTTCTGAATGCTGACATCTGATCCCCACCCCCCGTTTAAGGTTGTGTTTTCTCTCATAGATGGCTTCCTTCTTTCTGTTAAGAAAGAAAAAACAACTTTAAACAGGTTCCAAAGGGGTGGACCCGTTCGTCTGTTTCAATTAGCATGTTTTCTAACCAAAAACAAGGCTTTGATGGGCTGCTACAGGCATCCCCTAAGTGGGTCCCTGAGGGCCTCTGTCCTGCAGGTTTTAGAGGTTTTCCTGCTTTAGCACAGCTCAGTCTGATGATTGCAGATCAGCTAAAGCCTGTTAATCAGCTATCAGTGAAAATCAGCTGTGCTGAACCAGGAAAACCTTTAGAATCTGCAGGACAGCGGCCCTCCAGGACCCAGTTTGGAGCCTGGAACCCAACGCTATTTCTGACATTGTGAAAAAGCTTCCTGGATGGGAAGAGAAACGTCTTCAAACTTGAAAACAAAGTCCAGTGGATTGTTTTTTTTTTTTTTACTTTTCTCTAATGAATCTGACCTGGATGGCTGGGAACCTTCACCAGCAGAAAGTTTAATAACATTTCTTTATAACAAAGACCTTTGGTTCCTTCTGCTTTATCGAGGAAGCTGCTTGTTTTAACGTCGCCTGTTTTTCATGTTTTCATATCATTTAATGTTAAGGCTGTTTGACATCTTAGACTTAAATCAAATCGATTTTTAGGGGCCCCAAAGCAGTAGGCAGGTGCTTTGGTCCGGCCCAGAAATCTTTCCTAGATCCGCCTCCATGCCTCGGGGGCAGATCTGTTAGTCTGTGTTCTGCTGCTTCTGCAGAATCTGAGGCCGCCGGATGTTTTCGCTCCGTCCTTCCAGCGGCCCACCGTCACTCCGAGGATTCAGGAAAAGTTCGCTCCTGCAGAACCAGCAGGTAGGAAAATTGGTCCAGTTCCCCGGTGCTGCTGGAACCCGAATCAAACCGAACCGCACCGGGCGGAGACGTCCAGCCGCGGATTGGGCTCCAGATTAACGGAATTTTGGATGTGAGGAAGTTTCCCGAAAGGAAACTTCATCTAATCTGAGTTCAGAGGTTTAATTTTGTTCGAACAGCAGAGAGGTTCTGGAGGCAAAAGATCCTGGGTCGGTCCAGGGCCATCAGCTGACCCAGTACTATACAGGGGCGCAATAGGGCACCGAAAGGAAAGAGAGCGCGCACAAAAACAACAAAAACAATTTGGGCAATTTATTTTAAAAAGCATGGGCACAGATGATTAATGACAACCCGCAAGAAAATATTTTATAGCACTTATTTATTATTATTATTATAAATCATTATAAATAAATAGTACAAACAGATTGTTATTTCCTGCATCATTAAATCTCTACCTGAACCAAACTGAATTGAATTGGTCCACTTATCTCTAATCCACTGCTGATGAAGGCACAGTTTATCTTCATTAAATATATCAGCAAACAGGAACTTGAAAACTTAAAACGGGCAAAAAAAAAAAAAACACCTCTACATACATGTCTGTGTTTATCATTTCTATTTGGGCCCATCCTGTGACGGTGTGATGGTGATGATCCTGTGATCCTATGATGGTTTGATTCATTTCAATTTCAATGCAGTTTATTTCTATAGCGCCAATTCACATCATGTCATCTGAAGGCACTTTACAGTTCACCAGATCATCCAGTCAGATTGATTCAAAGTTTTCCATCTAAGGAAAACCAGCTGATTCCATCGACTCATTGACTCTTCAGCAATCCCTCACACTAAGCATGCTTGTAGCGACAGTGGAGAGGAAAAACTCCCTTTGAACAGGAAGAAACCTCCAGCAGAACCAGGCTCAGTGTGAGCGGCCATCTGCTGAGGCCGACTGGGGTTCAAGGAGACAGAAGCAGACATAGAAAAAGAAGCATAGATACAAAAGGCAACTGTCAACCAGCTCCACAGGCGGCCCCGTCCAGGAAACACACAGCCAGCCAGACGAGCTCCGAGCCAGCTCCCATGTCAGAGGATGAAGAGAGCACATCCAGTTAGTCACAGTCAGAGAAACAGGACTACACTGGAAAACAGGCCAAGCTCCAAAATCTATAAACAAAGGTGTTGATGGCAGCAGCACAGCTGATATTTCTCTCCATGATGGAGTCACAGCCAAACAGGAACAGACCGGTTTGGCTGTGGACAGTGTTTCTTAATGATAATATATGACAAACTCCTGGTTCTGTGTTACAGGCAACTCTGAAGCTGCTGCATGCTCAGAGTGGCCGTTACTGGAAGTGGATTACTCCATCCACATACACTATATTGCCAAAAGTATTTGCTCACCCATCCAAATTATTGGAATCAGGTGTTCCAATCACTTCCATGGCCACAGGTGTATAAATTCAAGCACCTAGGCATGCAGACTGTTTTTACAAACATTTGTGAAAGAATGGGTCGCTCTCAGGAGCTCAGTGAATTCCAGCGTGGAACTGTGATAGGATGCCACCTGTGCAACAAATCCAGTCGTGAAATTTCCTCGCTCCTAAATATTCCACAGTCAACTGTCAGCTGTATTATAAGAAAATGGAAGTGTTTGGGAACGACAGCAACTCAGCCACGAAGTGGTAGGCCACGTAAACTGACGGAGCGGGGTCAGCGGATGCTGAAGCGCATAGTGCGAAGAGGTCGCCAACTTTCTGCAGAGTCAATCACTACAGACCTCCAAACTTCATGTGGCCTTCAGATTAGCTCAAGAACAGTGCGCAGAGAGCTTCATGGAATGGGTTTCCATGGTCGAGCAGCTGCATCCAAGCCATACATAACCAAGTGCAATGCAAAGCGTCGGATGCGGTGGTGTAAAGCACGCCGCCACTGGACTCTAGAGCAGTGGAGACGCGTTCTCTGGAGTGACGAATCGCGCTTCTCCATCTGGCAATCTGATGGACGGGTCTGGGTTTGGCGGTTGCCAGGAGAACGGTACTTGTCTGACTGCATTGTGCCAAGTGTAAAGTTTGGTGGAGGGGGGATTATGGTGTGGGGTTGTTTTTCAGGAGCTGGGCTTGGCCCCTTAGTTCCAGTGAAAGGAACTCTGAATGCTTCAGCATACCAAGACATTTTGGACAATTCCATGCTCCCAACTTTGTGGGAACAGTTTGGAGCTGGCCCCTTCCTCTTCCAACATGACTGTGCACCAGTGCACAAAGCAAGGTCCATAAAGACATGGATGACAGAGTCTGGTGTGGATGAACTTGACTGGCCTGCACAGAGTCCTGACCTCAACCCGATAGAACACCTTTGGGATGAATTAGAGCGGAGACTGAGAGCCAGGCCTTCTCGTCCAACATCAGTGTGCGACCTCACAAATGCGCTTCTGGAAGAATGGTCAAAAATTCCCATAAACACACTCCTAAACCTTGTGGACAGCCTTCCCAGAAGAGTTGAAGCTGTTCTAGCTGCAAAGGGTGGACCGACGTCATATTGAACCCTATGGATTAGGAACGGGATGTCACTTAAGCTCATATGTGAGTCAAGGCAGGTGAGCAAATACTTTTGGCAATATAGTGTATGTCAGACTTAAATTCTATCTAAAGTGGTATTCTATAGGCATATTTTAAGAAAAAAAATGCAAGCATGCATTTTGTAGATTTCGCCATATGGCAGAGGGTCAGACTTTAATTATTATTTTTTAAAGGCATAAATAAATAAATTAATAAAAAAATCAGTGGCCCAGGCACCACAGATCCACTCTCTGTGAAAATGGTCCAGTTCACGCCTGCAGCAGCTTCCAGCTGCATGCTGTGGTCCCCCCTCCCTTACCTGCTGCTGCTCTGTGGGACCCTGCTGGGTTCTGGGCTTTTTTTCTCCCTCTTTGTTTCACCTGAGAGATTTTTCTGCTTTCTGGTTCTCCTCTGCCTTCTGCTCTGGATGCATCTCCTCCCGCCCTTCAGCTCGGCTCAGCTGGGCCGGTTCTGGTTCTCCTGCTCGGTGCTCTGGGACCTTCTCTGTTGTGAAACAGGCTGGAGGAGCGGAAGTCCAGCTCCGTTAAAGGAGCAGGAAAACATCCTCACTGCATCTTCTGCTTCCTTCCAACAACAGAGAAAAAGTGAAGTTACTTCATCAGATGTTGTAATCCTAGAAAAGGAGAAGTGAACTCTGATTGTCTAAGGCGTGAAGAAACGTCCCTCACAGGCCGCAGGGAGCAGCTTCCTGTCCCTGACTTTAGCTCCTCTGAACTCGGCTGCTTTATCTGCTGTAAGCTGCTCAGCATCTCCTCTCCTGAAATAATGATGCAGAAATGATGAAGTAAACGCCAGGTGGTTCATTTTGTCCTCTAGGTGGGACGTCCTCTGCCATGTCTCGGTACCTGAGGCATTTCACAGCTGTGGGCGACCCACAGGTGGACCAGTGGGTGGATGAGGAGCTGCATGCTGACAGCGAGGAGCTGGGTCCGGCTACAGGCCAGTTCCCAGCAGCTCCCACCTTCAGGGACTCACTGAGGAGGCTCTTCACCTCCGACCGCTTCCAGGTAGGCCGCCGCCTCTAACCGCAGCCGCCCCAGATTCTGGTAACAAGAGATACTTAAAGGACGGAGTTATGGAGATAGGATTTCCTCTCTACACATCTACCATCAGAATAATTAATTATTGAACTTTATTGATCTCACATTGAAAAATTTTACCACCACATAAACCCCTTGGGGAGCAGTGGGCTGCCATCATGGGGCGCCCGGGGAGCAGGGTGGCTCTAAACATCCCAGGAAGAGGCATGGGGCCCTTAGCCTTATCTGATTGACAGTCAAAGAATCAGATGATCAGATCATCAGGCTGCTGGTGGGACTGGATATAACTGGGCCTGAACTACCTGTTGGATGGCATCTCTGAGAACACAACCTGCTTCTCCACCAGTTCCATCTGGTTCACACAGTTTTCCTTATATTAGTTAATTATGTTAAGATATATTTATATTCTGATTGATTGATTTACTTTATTGATCCAACAGTGGAAAATTTTACTTGTCACGTCAGCTTAAATAGTCAAAAAGAGAAGAAGAAGAAGGTGTCAAAGGAAGATTTTGATGGAAAAATCATTCATAGAATTTCATGTTTCGAGTTTTTCATGTTTTGAATGTTTCTGCTCTTTCTAGAAATGTTTTAAGTTTAAATTTTTACAGTAAAAATATTCCAACCAGTTGGTCCCATTCGGACCAGTTGGATCCCATTCGGACCAGTTGGGTCCCCATTAGGACCAGTTGGGTCCCCATTAGGACCAGCTGGGTCCCCTTTCGGACCAGTTGGGTCCCCATTCGGACCAGTTGGGTCCCCATTAGGACCAGTTGGGTCCCCATTCGGACCAGTTGGGTCCCCATTCGGACCAGTTGGGTCCCTATTAGGACCAGTTGGGTCCCCATTCGGACCAGTTGGGTCTCATTCGGACCAGTTGGGTCCCCATTAGGACCAGTTGGGTCCCCATTAGGACCAGTTGGGTCCCCATTTGGACCAATTGGGTCCCCATTAGGACCAGTTGGGTCCCCATTCGGACCAGTTGGGTCTCATTCGGACCAGTTGGGTCCCCATTAGGACCAGTTGGGTCCCCATTAGGACCAGTTGGGTCCCCATTTGGACCAATTGGGTCCCCATTAGGACCAGTTGGGTCCCCATTCGGACCAGTTGGGTCCCCATTAGGACCAGTTGGGTCCCCATTTGGACCAATTGGGTCCCCATTAGGACTAGTTGGGTCCCCATTCGGACCAGTTGGGTCTCATTCGGACCAGTTGGGTCCCCATTAGGACCAGTTGGGTCCCCATTAGGACCAGTTGGGTCCCCATTTGGACCAATTGGGTCCCCATTAGGACCAGTTGGGTCCCCATTTGGACCAATTGGGTCCCCATTAGGACCAGTTGGGTCCCCATTTGGACCAATTGGGTCCCCATTAGGACCAGTTGGGTCCCCATTTGGACCAATTGGGTCCCCATTAGGACCAGTTGGGTCCCCATTAGGACCAATTGGGTCCCCATTAGGACCAGTTGGGTCCCCATTTGGACCAATTGGGTCTTATTCGGGCCAGTTGGCTCTGAAGTTCAGCTGTTGGCTCTAAGTCCAGCGGTTGGAATATCTCTCCTGCTGTCTCTGGCTCCTCCCCTTTAGATACTGGTGGTGGCTTTGGTCGTCCTGGACGCCTTCTTCGTCATGGCGGAGCTGCTGATAGACCTGTCAGTCATCAAACTGGACCACGGCCACATTGCTCCTGAGGTGAGACACAGATCCAGATCCAGAAAGTTCTTCTTGCTGGTTTCATGAACTCCAGCACGTCTTCACTCTGCAGGTGTTCCACTACCTCAGCCTGGCTCTTCTCACCTTCTTCATGGTGGAGCTCTTTGGGAAGCTGTTTGTGTTCCGGCTTGAGTTCTTCTACCACAAGTTTGAGGTGTTTGACGCCGTGGTGGTGGTCGTGTCATTTGTGTTGGACATTGTCTTCATCTTCCATGAGGACGCCTTCGACGGCGTGGGTCTCCTCATCCTGCTGCGACTTTGGAGAGTGGCCAGAATTGTAAACGGTCAGTGTCCCTCAGAGGGAGGTGTGGAAGTGGACTGTGGATGTGTCAGGCACTGGCTGACTGTGTCTGATCACGCTGCAGGGATCTTGGTGTCGGTGAAAACCCGTGCGGACCAGAAGATCCACAAGCTGAAGGAGAGTTATGACCACCTGGTGGAGAGAGCCTCGGAGCTGCAGAGGAGGAACGACGAGCTGGTGAGTCTCTGAGCCTCCTCTGAACGCTGCAGGTACCAGAACTGCTGGAGGCCCTTTTTTATGACATCATCATATGTTATTCCGTAAAAGTTTAAAAACAATCCACTGCTGGTTTCCAAGGTTTGAAGACGTTTCGCTTCCCCACCAGGAAGCTTTCTCAATTCAAATGTCCTTATATCACATCATCATATGGCAATCCCACTCAGACAGACTGTATTACACCTGTTTCTTTAGAATCAGATTTCTTCTGGAGTCTCAACATATTCCCCATATTTACTATTATTTTATGTTTCATCTGCGCTCTAAAGTATAGCTAATGCTTAGCATGTTAATTATTACTTCCTATTGCTTATTTCCTTGGTTGTTAGCCCCCGATGTTTGCTGTGGTTCTTTACATCATCTTCTTATCCACAAGACAAAAGTGTCCGCATCTTTGTATGATACCATTTGAGTCAGCCAAGCTCCATGCCTGTCAGCCAATGATGCAGCGAGTATATTTTTATAGTTTGTTATATTAAATGTTTTACAGCTCAAAAATATTTTTTAGTTTTGTTCATAAAAGCTCAATTACTTAATTATTTAGCTAAAACTGCATCTTTATATATATATGTATATAAATATATATATATATATATATATATGTGTATATATATATATATATGTATATATACATATATATATATATATATATATATATATATATATATATATATATATATATATATATATATATATATATATATATATATATATATGTATATATACATATATGTGTATGTATGTGTATGTATATACGTGTGTGTGTATATATTCAGTTCAGTAGCTTTTATTTGTCCCATTATGGGCAATTTTTGTGCAGTAGTAAAATATTTTAAAAATCTTAAAAAAGTAAAGTGGATAAAAGAGAAAAATATGTGTTATATATATATATATATATATATATATATATATATATATATATATATATATATATATATATATATATATATATATATATATATATATATATATATATAAATATATATATATAAATATAAATATATATATATATATATATACAGTACACTACTGTTCAAAAGTTTGGGGTCACCCAAACAATTTTGTGTTTTCCTGAAAAGTCACACTTATTCACCACCATACGTTGTGAAATGAATGGAAAATAGAGTCAAGACATTAACAAGGTTAGAATAATGATTTGTATTTGAAATAAGATTTTTTTTTTTTTAGATCAAACTTTGCTTCCGTCAAAGAATCCTCCATTTGCAGCAATTCCAGCATTGCAGACCTTTGGCATTCTAGCTGTTGATTTGTTGAGGTAATCTGGAGAAATTGCTCCCCACGCTTCCAGAAGCAGCTCCCACAAGTTGGATTGGTTGGATGGGCACTTCTTGCATACCATACGGTCAAGCTGCTCCCACCACAGCTCACTGGGGTTCAGATCTGGTGACTGCGCTGGCCACTCCATTACCATAGAATACCAGCTGCCTGCTTCTGCTCTAAATAGTTCTTGCACAATTTGGAGGTGTGTTTAGGGTCATTGTCCTGTTGTAGGATGAAATTGGCTCCAATCCAGCGCTGTCCACTGGGTATGGCATGGCGTTGCAAAATGGAGTGATAGCCTTCCTTAGTCAGAATCCCTTTTACCCTGTACAAATCTCCCACCTTACCAGCACCAAAGCAACCCCAGACCATCACATTACCTCCACCGTGCTTAACAGATGGCGTCAGGCATTCTTTCAGCATCTTTTATTTGTTCTGCGTCTCACAAACGTTCTTCTTTGTGATCCAAACACCTCAAACTTTGATTCATCCGTCCACAACACTTTTTTCCAGTCTTCCTCTGTCCAATGTCTGTGTTCTTTTGCCCATCTTAATCTTTTTCTTTTATTGGCCAGTCTCAGATATGGCTTTTTCTTTGCCACTCTGCCCTGAAGCCCAGAATCCTGCAGCCGCCTCTTCACTGTAGATGTTGGCACTGGTGTTTTGCGGGTACTATTTAATGAAGATGCCAGTTGGGGACCTGTGAGGCGTCCGTTTATCAAACTAGAGACTCTAATGTACTTATCTTCTTGCTCAGTTGTGCAACGCGGCCTCCCGCTTCTTTTTCTACTCTGGTTAGAGCCTGTTTGTGCTGTCCTCTGAAGGGAGTAGTACACACTGTTGTAGGAAATCTTAAATTTCTTAGCAATTTCTCGCATGGAATAGCCTTCATTTCTAAGAACTAGAATAGACTGTCGAGTTTCAGATGAAAGTTCTGTTTTTCTGGCCATTTTGAGCATTTAATTAATCCCACAAATGTGATGCTCCAGAAGCAAAATCTGCTCAAAGGAAGGTCAGTTTTGTAGCTTCTGTAACGAGCTAAACTGTTTTCAGATGTGTGAACATGATTGCACAAGGGTTTTCTAATCATCAATTAGCCTTCTGAGCCAATGAGCAACACATTGTACCATTAGAACACTGGAGTGATAGTTGCTGGACCTCTATACACCTAAGTAGATATTGCACCAAAACCAGACATTTGCAGCTAGAATAGTCATTTACCACATTAGCAATGTATAGAGTGTATTTCTTAAAGTTAAGACTAGTTTAAAGTTATCTTCATTCAAAAGTACAGCGCTTTTCCTTCAAAAATAAGGACATTTCAACGTGACCCCAAACCTTTGAACGGTAGTGTGTATATATATATATATATATATGTCAATAACCAGATGAAAATTGAAATGAAAGTTGAAAATACTTCAGTGTTATTCTATGGGTAAATTTGGCACATTTTGAGAGGTTTGGAGATGCTGGTGACAGCAAAAGTTCAAAGCCCCACAGCTCTGGGACAGTTGGAGCTAGAGGTCTGAAATGTTTTGCATTTGTGGTCGACATGATGTAGAACAAATGTAAGACAATGAGAGATGCCTTTTCTCAAGCATGTCTTTATTACTGCTGTTCAAATAAGAAAGTTTTAATGTTTTTATGTGGGAAAATCCACCTTAAAAAAACTTAATCAGTGCAGTCAGTTAATCCAGATTACCATCCTGCTTTCCAATATTATTTCTGTTGGAGCCGCTCAGACCCCCATATACCAGCGGTGCGCTGTCAGTAGGAATCCCATTCAACAGCAGCCTTTGGCCCGGTTGCCTCCTCGCGGTTTGCCGTGGCGGCTGGAAGGTGGTTTTCATGTACGTAATCCAAACTGCAGGCACCAGGATAATAAAAGTGAACTTGTTTGGTCAGCAGGTTTCAACATTTTAAGTTAATTTAGGCATTAATAAACTGTCTCAGAGGAGTGATCATAGCGCTCTGCATCAGCAGTGCTGTGTCCGTCTCCCTGCCAGCTCCTAGATCAGCGTCTCTGATTGGTTGATGCGGCGCATCGAGCAGCAAAAGTCAAATTTTTCCATCTCGAGCAACAGCGCGTTTGCGGCTCATTAGGCGCGTCAGATGCTTAAACACTCCCGACGCGCTGCTTCAGCTGCTCAGACGCGCTGCGCCTGCTGCTCAAAACGAGCTGCGGGACAATTTACTGCGCCTTGACGCGCGTCAACCATTGACTTTGCATGTAAACTAGCTGCTCCTGCTGCGTTCGGTGTGAACCAAGCATAGCGCTACAGATGCTATAGACTTGGCACTCTGACGCTGCCTGATGTTATTATCGTTGTCTGGGCAACAACAATGTTTTACATCATGTGGCAATGTTCAGCCAATCATGTAGTGTGACGTCACTGGCATGAAGCAGGACCCAGCAGATCTGGTACCTACAGCGGTCCATTAGGAGTCCTTAGAGGCCGTCCACCTGTGGTTCTGGTCGGGTTCTATAGAGAATCCATAGGTTCCCCCTGAGATTCAGTCTCAAAACCAAATCCAACAGGGTCATTGGAGCAGCTGTTGGGTCGGTACCAGGTCCTGCTGGATTATCAAACTATCAGGAGGGCTCTAGAATGTTCTGGTAGATGGCATAGCAGCTTCATCTGGTCTGTTCCTGTTTGCCTGTGACTCCATCCTGGAGCGAAACATCAGCTGTGCTGCTGCCATCAACACCTTTGTTTCTAGATGTTGGAGCTTGGCCTGTTTTCCAGTGTAGTCCTGTTTCTCTGACTGTGAATTTATTTTTTTTTTTTTATTTAACCTTTATTTAACCAGGAAAGTCCCATTGAGTCAAAGTAACTCTTCTTCCAGGGAGTCCTGGCCAAGAAGGCGGCTTAAAAAGTTACATTAACATAAAACCACAGGAGACAAGACAACCACATCTACATATCATCTAGGGAAAATTAAACACAACACAACAAGATTGGGCATACACATACAACCAAAAAGCAAACAGCAAACAAGGCATCCAATCAAAAACAGTTGCATCTGTCAGTTAATGATGATTTTAACAGGTCTTTAAAAGAATTTATGGATGGAAGTACTTCAAGATTTAAAGTGGCTTGAAGTTCATTCCATGCTTTAGGTGCAAATGATGAAAATGCTGTTTTTCCTAGTTCAGTTCTTGTAAATGGAGTATGTAAAAGTATTTTTTTTGATGACCTAGTCCTGTAAGTACTATCTTGAATGGAAAGTAAATTAAAAATGTATAAAGGTAGTTTACCCATAAGGGCTTTAGCAATAAAAGTCAGTACATGAATTTTTCTCCTCATGTAAAGAGAAGACCACTGTACAGTTTCATAGAGAGTGCAGTGGTGAGTCCTAGCTGATGCACCTGTGATAAAACGTAAGGCAGAGTGGTACAGTACATCCAGTTTTTTAAGTAAGAATAAACTGGAGTGAATATACAGTGTATCCCCATAGTCAAGCACTGACAGGAATGTGCTCTGAACTAGCCTTTTCCTCGCAAGATAGGGAAAGCACTTCCTCATTCTAAAGAAAAAACCCAACTTTGGTCTAAGTTTCTTACAGAGGCTCTCAATATGGACACCAAAAGACATCTTATCATCCAACCAGATGCCTAAATACTTGTAAGATGATACTCCTTCTATTTTAGTGCCATCTTGTGTTGAAACACTAATGTTAGGTGAGGATCGTGAATGTGTGAATGTCATTGTTTTAGTTTTTTTAG
The DNA here is from genome assembly GCA_030533445.1 of Cyprinodon diabolis. Lineage (NCBI taxonomy): Eukaryota > Metazoa > Chordata > Actinopteri > Cyprinodontiformes > Cyprinodontidae > Cyprinodon > Cyprinodon diabolis. The sequence continues at coordinate 47,932,059 of CM060084.1, read as the reverse complement.
CATTCAGTACCAACTTTAATTCAATAAGAAATGTTTGTACATGATTAAAAGCAGACTGCAATTGTGCAAATGCAGCATTCACTGATGAAGCTGTGGTGTACAAAATAGTGTCATCTGCATAAAGATGCACTTTTGCTGTCTTCAGGTCCTTACCCAAGTCATTTATATAAAGAGAAAATAAAATTGGACCCAAAACTGACCCTTGTGGGACCCCCATTGTAACTTCTAATGATGTTGAGGTATAGTTATCAATTACAATACACTGCGTTCTATCATTAAGGTAATTTGAAAACCACCGTAGTACAGTATCACTAAAGCCTATTCTTTGTAATCGCTTCAAAAGAAGATCATGGTCCACTGTATCAAACGCTTTAGAAAGATCAATGAATATTGCAGCACAAGACTTCTTATTATCTAAAGCATTCAAAATGTCATTAGTGACTGTGGTAACAGCTGTGACTGTACTATGACCTTGTCGAAAGCCAGACTGCAATGGGTTTAAAATTGAGTTCTCAGTTAAAAAAAGTTTGAGTTGCTCGTTTATAAGAGATTCAAACAGTTTGGCCAGCACAGACAATCTAGAGATTGGGCGATAATTGTCCAATAAGGAAGGGTCTCCACTTTTCAAAAGTGGGAGGACAAAAGCAGACTTCCAAGATGTAGGTATGGTACCACTACATAAACTAAGATTAAAAATTGAGGCAATAGGCTCAGCAATCAAGTTAGCAGCAGTCCTAAGAAAATACGGTTCAATCTGGTCAGGCCCAGCAGACTTTTTACAGTCTAGTCCTTGCAAAGCCTTCTGAACTTCATAAGCAGAAATACAGCTGAAATTAAAACTATTTGGACTCATATTTGAATCTGGAACAGTAATTGTAGGCCTTCCTCTGCTAACATTTGCTGGAAGAGTTGACTGAGTAGCAATACCAGCATTGATGAAGTGCATGTTAAAAGTGTCTACCATATGTTGTTTATCCCTTATTTCTCCCTGACTAGTTACAATATATTCAGGGATAGTGGGAGGTGGCACATCGCCTGATGATGATTTTATTGCTTTCCAAAATTTCTTAGGGTCATTGAGATTTTCTTTTATTAAATTAAGGTAATACTCATTTTTTGTACTTTTTATTAGTCTTGTGCATTTATTTCTTAATACCCTGTAGTTCAACCAGCTTGCATCACTATTATATTTTTTTGCTTTTACCCATGCCTCATTACGTTCTCTTATTGCAGTAGCAATACAATCATTAAACCAGGGGTTATCCCTGCCCCTCACTCTAAATCTTCTAAAAGGGGCGTGTTTATCAATGATGGCTAAGAAAGTTTTCTTAAAATAATCCCAGGCCATTTCAACATCATCCATAAAACAAACTGCATTTAAGTCACTGTGGAAAATATCATGAAGAAATGCCTGCTCATTAAAACGCTTAAGATGTCGTTTAAAAACAAACCGTGACTTGGTCTTAACCATTTTACAGTCCCTGACGCACGCAACCATGCAGTGATCACTGACGTCATTACAAAAAACACCAGCTGCAGAAAATTTGTGTGGAGCATTGGTCAGGATAACGTCAAGCAGCGTAGATTTATCCATACATTTAATATTAAGGCGTGTAGGTGACTTGATCAGCTGAGTCAACTGCAGTGCATCACACAAGTCTCTTAATGCAGAGGACGACGAGAGATAGTCCCAGTTTAAATCCCCCAAGACGATGTACTCGCTTGACAGCTTTCCCAGGAAGTCAGACAGCAGCGCAGATGCTCCAGCCACTGCCGATGGTGGCCTGTAGCAACCTACTACTGTCAAGGAAGCGCCATTGGGGAGATTGAGTTTAATGGCACAGAGTTCGAAAAAATTTGGTTTACTAATTGCCTCGACGACGCAGCAGTCCAAGGAGGCCTTTACATATATGGCCACCCCTCCTCCTTTTTTCCCACGGTCCGTCCTATAGATGTTGTACCCTTCGATGTAAACCACATTGTTCGCAATCGCAGGCTTGAGCCAGGTCTCAGATAATACGAGTATATCACTGTCCGTCGTTTTAGCCCATATGCGAATAGCGTCGATTTTATTTATAAGGCTGCGCACATTGACATGGATGAAACGCAAGCCACTGCTGTTTTTCAAAACATCGGGACTCGACAGTTCAGTCACTAGTGGTCCTGGGTTTGGATGTATGTTACCTGACAAACACAGAAGAATGGTAATCCAAAGCGCTGATCTTGTTGCGCTGCTGGAGGCTCCCCTGCCGTGCCTGCTACAGATGAAACGAGATTGTCCAATTTCGGGCCAGCTGACAGGTTCGGTCGGGCAAAGGGGCTCAGCAACACATCCAGTTAGGGGTGCAAATCCGCTCGTGTCAGTACACAACCCAGTTCCAGTATTCGATAGTACAATCCGCCAAGAGGAATTATAAAATCCATCATCATTTGCAGCTCCCACGACGCCCATGAACGGTGAGTACAGCGCAAACACAAATGATAGATAAACTGGGAGACTGAAGGTGCAGCCAGACCTACGTGACTGAGTAGGCCTAGGCCTGGGCTTGCATAGTTGTTTATGGCTACTCATCGCCATAGTGTTACGATTTTTGTGATGCCACTTAAAGAAGTGCTCTGAGAAAAACGTGATCCAAAAAATCTAAGAAATATAGCCCAATTAATCCATTAAAAACACAGACACAGGTAACGCAGACAGACGTGAAAACACCTATGCCGCCATCTTTACGAATAACTGGAATAACTGAATAACTGGATGTGCTCTCTTCATCCTCTGACATGGGAGCTGGCTCGGAGCTCGTCTGCCTGGCTGAGTGTTTCCTGGACGGGTCCGCCTGTGGAGCTGGTTGACAGTTGCCTTTTGTATCTATGCTTCTTTTTCTATGTCTGCTTCTGTCTCCTTGAACCCCAGAATCAATCTGACTGGATGATCTGGTGAACTGTAAAGTACCTTGAGATGACATGATGTGAATTGGCGCTATAGAAATAAAGTGAATTAAACTGTATTCTTACCAGCAGCTTGGAGCTATAGAAATAAATTGAATAGAATTGAATTGATTACATGAAAATTGAAGTGGATTTCAAGCTGGCAGCTTGGGTAAGACCGGTTTGGCAAATTTTGAACATTTGAGGGAAGTTTCCGGGGGGGAAACAGGCCGTACAATTTGTCCTTTTTTAGTAAAGGCCATACGTCTGTCTAGCTAAAAGCCTGCCTGGAAAGCTTGCTTGTCCAGAGACCTTTGTTGCAGGACTTTACTGTAATCTTCTGTGAAGAAGTGATCAATTGTACTGGCATGCATCAATCAGCGTGCTAGCTGCACCTCTCTCTTCTCTTCTGTGTGGTTGCAAACCCACTTTAAGCATATTACCACCACCTAAAGGTCTGGAGGGATACATTTAGCTACTTTTTACATGTAATACGAAAGTTGATTGCTTTTGAGATTTGAAAACTGCCTTTTGTTAAATTCCGGTTATATTGCATATGCAATGAATTTTCCAGCCCTAGTCAGAACCATGGGGGGAGGATGAAGATGAAGGAGATCATCTTGGACTTCAGGAAGAACTGGCCCAACCATGAGAGGTGGTCAACAGCACCAAATTCCTGGGGGTGCACCTCACAGACACCCTCACCTGGACTGGAAACACCACCTCACTGGTCAAAAGGGCCCAGAAGCGCTTGGACTTCCTGCAGAGGATGAGGAGAGCCCACCTGCCCCCCCATCCTCCCCACCTTCTCCAGAAGCATCATAGAGAGCGTTCTGAGCAGCTGTCTCACTGTGTGGTGTGGAGGCTGCAGCGCCTCAGACTGGAAGAAGTTGAGAACAGCAGAGAGGATCATGGGGGCTCCTCTTCCCTCCATTAAAGACATTTCATCCCAGCGCTGCGTGTCCCGAGCCTGTGACATCATCAATGACCCCTCACCCCCCCACAATGGACTGTTCTCTCTGCTGCCCTCTGGGAAGAGGCTTCACAGCATTCAATGCAGGACCAGCAGGTTCTGCAACAGCTTCTTCCCCACCGCCATCAGACTGATGAATGCTGTGTAAAATGGGTTATTTATGAAAAAAAAAGAAAAAAAAGTCTTTTTGTATACACTCTGTATACACTCTGTATACCAAATGACTAAATAAATCAGTCTAATTCTAAGGTTTGAGGGTGGATCTAACTGCCTCTCCGTCTCTGACAGGTGCTGGAGAACCAGAGGCTGCAGGCTCTCCTGGAGAAACACGGCATCCGATCCTGACTGAGCTCCAGGAGGAACCTCCTGTCATCCCGGCTCCGAGGCGGTGGATCGCTGTCGTTTTTCAGTAGAACATCTGCAGGACTTTGGCCTGAAATGTCGCCCATGTTAAGTTTAAGAACGTGGCCTGTAAATATGATCTTCTTATGAATGGATTGATCTTTCTTTAAATTCTGAAATTAAAAGATTCTACATTTAAAAAAATAAAGAGCTTTATTTCTGAAAATCTATAAACATTTATCTACAGGATTTACATGATAAACCTTTTTTTCTGATTGGTCGGCTCAGACGAAAGGGAAGAAGAAGTCGAAGGGGAGCTTAGCATCGATGGTGGGCGTGGCCCGGTACCCAGGAAGGGCGGCAGCAGACACGGGGATGAAGGCCACGGAGCTTCTGATTGGTAGAATGTTGCTGCCAGCAGGAGGTGGGGCCTGTGGAGGAGGACAAACTGGTCCTAACTGGGCTCTGTGGGGCGGAACCTTTTAGATTGGAGACATGTGTTCTGGTCTCTGAGATCTGAGCGTAAACGGGTAGTGAGACTTACCAGACTGCTGCGGTTGGTCTCTATGACCTCCCTGATGGTCACTATCTGAGCCTGGGGGTTCTGCAGGGACCCATAATTGGTCCATTCTATCTCCAGGTGGAGTGAAACTGGGATGGAGCAGCTTCCTTCCTCCTGAAAGTGACAGAAAACATTCAAACTCTCTAACAGTCCCACATGTGGATCATCCAGCCCAGGAGCTCACCGTGGGGCTGATGGTGGTTCTAATGGGAACCCAGTCCAGCACATTCTCTAACGGGGAGTTTCCAAAGGAGGCCACGAACTGCGGCGGCGCCGGTCCCCTCAGGACATCCAGGAGCTGCTGGGAAACCAGGGAGCAGTTGGTCACGTCCTCCAGCCTGCAGGGACATGAGGTCAGGAGGTCAGAGGTCAGCCTAGCGTGAGCGGCTGTGAGCGGGCCCTACCTTAGCGTGCAGCCCGACACAAAGTCCAGACCGAAGCGGACGGGAGCGCGTTGGTGGGGGCCCCGCAGGCAGTCCTGGTCCCGCTGGGTGAGCAGCACAGACAGAGCGTCGCTCAGCTCCACGCTCCTGCTGATGCCGGTGCAGAGGACGGTTAAGGATAGGACCGCATTCTTATCGATTCATCTGTTGATTAATCCATTAATAATCGGATATCCAAAAGTTCCTTACAGGAGAGTTTTTACAAGTTTAAATCAGGCGAAACTAAAGTGTTTCCACTTGAGGAGATCTGGATAGAGTAGAATGCACCTTAAATGCAAAATGTTTAAATAAAAAAAAAAAAAAATGTTGGAATAATTTCTGCTCTAAGTGACTGCTCTGTCAGCTTAAGGCATGTTTTATAGTCTCTATACTCCAATTAACGATTAATCAATTAGTTGTGGATTATTATATTAATTGATGAATTGTTTCGGCCCTAGTTAAGGAGGAACCCTGGAGTTCATCTCCTCAGCATCTGTTTTCCATAGATAAAGGATATTCTGCTACTCGGTCTCCTGACATGAGAGCTGATCCCACCAGGTATCCCGGGTTCCCGCTGTGATGGACGCCGCGCTCCCCTCCACCCTGCACACACAGAACGGCAGCTTCAGCGCAGGCGGTCCACCAGACAACCAGACCATTTAAATGGCGCCCTGAAAGCCGACCAGGACCAAGTCACCCTCCCCGGTTCTGTAGAGGAAGACGTGACACCCTGGAAATGATTACCTGGATGAACTGGACCTGGAACTCCTGCTGCAGTGAGGCCTCCGCCGTGCTCATGAATCCAAGCACCAGAGAAACGCTGGCCTGCTCCACCTCTCCGGTCCGGTTATACTGGATCACAAAGACGACCTGAGAAGACGACATGGATCATTTCTGTACTCAGGTCCCTCAGGGTGAAACCATAGGAACTGCTCTCCAGCCGCTACAGAGAGGGGCCTAGTCAAAGTTCAGACTTGGAATCCCTGATTAGACTTTGTAGTTTTGATCTGGACCTTTTAGAAGGTTCTGATCGGCCGGTCACAGTTTGACCTCCTCTGAGGTTCTGTCCACTAACTGATCCAACCAGGCTGTCGGGGCCAAACATGTCCGGTCTGAAGAACTCAGGGGCCACAACCTGTTGATGCTTCATCGTTTGTTCCAGTCTTACCTGTTCAATAGTGAAGCAATGATATTTCTACAGAAAAGGAGCCGGAAGTCATCGTACCTTCAGCACCACGTTGGCACAGAGGGAGGGGCTAACGGCCTCAGGAACTAGGGCCTCCCCACCGCTGATGGTCAGCTGGGTCTGAGCCCCCTCTGCCGCCTGCAGGACGACTGACTCCACATCCACAGGAACCACCTGGAGCGACACAGAAGTCCAACATGTCCGCCTGACAGACGCAGCTCTGAGGCCCCGCTTCCTTCACGTCCCACACGTTTATCACCAAATTCAACTTCAGATAAAGGCGTCAGACATTGCTTCTGTCTGATTAGACCCTAAACTCTAACATCCTGCAGCAGCTGCTGTTTTAGAGCTAGATGTTCTCCTGGTCTTACAGGTGAGAACCATCAGTTCAAAGGGAAAGAATCCACCAGAGACCAAAACATGATATAAAATCAATATCAGTAAACACACTGCAGCGTTCTGCTGTCTGACTAAAAGCTAAAAGAGTAGAAAAGATTTAGAACGTTACTCACCGCTGCAGCGGCGTCCTTCCCCTGTAAAACAAACATTGAGTTTATCATCCAACGCCTCTGATTGTTGGAGCCGTTCACGCTGCTACTTCCAACAGGCAAAACATTATGACCACAATGGCTGAGGAACGGATGGCTAGAAGGAAGAGGGGGGTTAATTACGTGTGCAGACATGGGGCTCTGCACAGGTCGGTAACCTCTGAACTGTGCAGAGCAGGAAGCTCCTCGGAGCTGCAGTTCTGATATCGCATCCTATCAGAACCGGTTCTGATAGAGAGACGATTGGGCCAGCATCAGGATTCCTCTGAGCTCTGCGACCCAAACGTCACACCGTAGACAGCAGAGGAAGTGAAGCTGCTTCATGTGAAGCCATCAGAGACAGAAATCGACCTCGAGGCAGAAGGAAGTTTCACAAAGCAGAACTTGTGAAACTTCTTCTGCTGTGACCACAACTACTGCAAGAGTTTGAACCCAGAGGACGGCAAGTTCAGAAAGTCTGAGGAAGGACTCACAGCAAGCAGCTGGATGGATGAGTAGGTGTCCATCCTGAGGGCCTCCTGAGAGCCACAGGCAGTACCTGGGGCCAACCGCTGGGAACATCGGCTGCTTCGGTCCTGCAGGAACCCTGAGGACAGAACCAGACAGGCTTTTTCTCATCATCCATGCAGATAAATGGAAAACAGCAGAACTTCCTCTGACCAGATTTTCCTCTGAGCTCTGCTCTTTGGAACAGTTCAGACTTCTAGCAGCAGGTACATTTGAGGCTCCTGCTAACGTTGTGAATGTTGCCAACATCGCTAACGTTGCCATCCATCCATCTTCTTCCACTTATCCAGGGTCGGGTTGTGGGGGTAGCAGCTTCAGTAGGGAGGCCCAGACGTCCCTCTCCCCAGCCACTTGGGCCAGCTCCTCCAGGGGAATCCCAAGGCGCTCGAGCCACCTCAACTGGCTCCTCTCGATGTGGAGGAGCAGCGGCTCTACTGTGAGTCCTCCCCGGATGACCGAGCTCCTCCCCCTCTCTAAGGGAGAGCCCAGACACACTCCGGAGAAAACTCATTTCAGCCGATTGTATTCGGGATCTAATTTTTTTTGGTCATGACACAATGCTAATGACCATAGATGAGAATAAAATGTAAATCGACCAGTAAATTAAGAGCTTTGCCTTTTGGCTCAGCTCTCAGACCGGTACAGTACACACTTCACAGCAGACGCCGCACCAGTCGGCCTGTCGATCATTTGTCAACAAGACCCCAAGATACTTAAATTCATCCACTAGAGGCAGTACTTCCTCCACTAGAGGCAGTACATCCTCCACTAGGGGCAGTACTTCCTCCACTAGAGGCAGCACATCCTCCACTAGGGGCAGCACATCCTCCACTAGAGGCAGCACATCCTCCACTAGAGGCAGCACATCCTCCACTAGAGGCAGCACATCCTCCACTAGGGGCAGCACATCCTCCACTAGAGGCAGGACATCCTCCACTAGGGGCAGCACATCCTCCACTAGGGGCAGTACATCCTCCACTAGAGGCAGTACATCCTCCACTAGAGGCAGTACATCCTCCACTAGGGGCAGTAAATCCTCCACTAGAGGCAGTACATCCTCCACTAGGGGCAGTAAATCCTCCACTAGAGGCAGCACATCCTCCACTAGGGGCAGCACATCCTCCACTAGGGGCAGCACATCCTCCACTAGAGGCAGTACATCCTCCACTAGGGGCAGCACATCCTCCACTAGGGGCAGTACATCCTCCACTAGGGGCAGTACATCCTCCACTAGAGGCAGTACATCCTCCACTAGGGGCAGTACATCCTCCACTAGAGGCAGCACATCCTCCACTAGGGGCAGTACATCCTCCACTAGGGGCAGCACATCCTCCACTAGGGGCAGTACATCCTCCACTAGGGGCAGTACATCCTCCACTAGAGGCAGTACATCCTCCACTAGGGGCAGCACATCCTCCACTAGGGGCAGTACATCCTCCACTAGAGGCAGTACATCCTCCACTAGAGGCAGCACATCCTCCACTAGGGGCAGTACATCCTCCACTAGAGGCAGTACATCCTCCACTAGAGGCAGTACATCCTCCACTAGAGGCAGCACATCCTCCACTAGAGGCAGCACATCCTCCACTAGAGGCAGCACATCCTCCACTAGGGGCAGTACATCCTCCACTAGAGGCAGTACATCCTCCACTAGAGGCAGTACATCCTCCACTAGGGGCAGCACATCCTCCACTAGGGGCAGCACATCCTCCACTAGAGGCAGCACATCCTCCACTAGGGGCAGTACATCCTCCACTAGAGGCAGCACATCCTCCAATAGGGGCAGTACATCCTCCACTAGAGGCAGTACATCCTCCACTAGAGGCAGCACATCCTCCACTAGAGGCAGCACATCCTCCACTAGAGGCAGCACATCCTCCACTAGAGGCAGTACATCCTCCACTAGGGGCAGCACATCCTCCACTAGGGGCAGTACATCCTCCACTAGAGGCAGTACATCCTCCACTAGAGGCAGCACATCCTCCACTAGGGGCAGCACATCCTCCACTAGAGGCAGTACATCCTCCACTAGAGGCAGTACATCCTCCACTAGGGGCAGCACATCCTCCACTAGAGGCAGTACATCCTCCACTAGAGGCAGCACATCCTCCACTAGAGGCAGTACATCCTCCACTAAAGGCAGCACATCCTCCACTAGGGGCAGCACATCCTCCACTAGGGGCAGTACATCCTCCACTAGAGGCAGTACATCCTCCACTAGAGGCAGTACATCCTCCACTAGGGGCAGTACATCCTCCACTAGGGGCAGTACATCCTCCCCAACTCGGAGAAGGCACTCTACCCTTTTCCGGCTCAAGACCATGGTCTTGGATTTGGAGGCACTCATCTTTATCCTGGCCACTTCACACTCGGCTGCGAAATGCTCCAGTGAGAGCTGTAGATCATGAAGCCAATAGAACCACATCATCTGCGAATAACAGAGATACAATCCTAATGCCACCAATACAGATCCCCTCAACACCTTGGCTTTGCCTAGAAATTCTGTCCATAAAAGTTATGAACAGAATCTGTGACAAAGAGCAACCTTGGCGGAGTCCAACCCTCACCGGAAATACGTCCGACTTACTGCCAGCAATGCGGACCAGACTCTGACATCGGTCATACAGAGACCTAACAGCCCCTATTAAAGGGCCCGGTACTCCATACTCCCGGAGTGACCCCCACAGGACAGAGGCAGCTAACGTTGCTAATGTTTCCAAATGTTGCTAATGTTTGCGTCTGTGGTTTGTCTCTAGCTCTGCTGTCAGAGATGTGCCTCGGCAATGAGGAGATAACCTGAATGGTTTTATGGAGGCTAGATGAGGAGAAGAAGAGTTTATAGAGTTCAAAGGTTTATTCCTCTGGCATCTGGGGATGTGTGACATAAAAAGGCAGTGAAGCACATTGATGTTTCTGGATGATAGAATATTGAGATGTTCAGCGGGTGAAGATTAACTCACACCTATCTCTGAAACAAACTAATACGGACTTGTAAAACTTCTTAAAAGTAGCTGTTTGTCTCATCTAATCAGTACATGGGCAGAACATCCAGAACCTTGCAGAGCTTCAGAGTGGAAACCCTCTGCTCTATGGGCTGTAGGTGGGTTTGCTGTTACCTGCAGGACTCTTCACACAGTCAGCAGTGAGACCAGGAGCTGGAAGGTAGAACATCCCTCTGAGTCCGTTTGGTTTAGCTGTAGCCAAAACATCCCCGAACTGAAAAGAAAGCATCAGTACATCAACCAGTCCTCCACAGACTCTCAGGTAAATCATGAAGGAGCCACTATATGAGCTTTGTGCCCCCACACTAACGGTCACACCTCATCTGAAGGTCAGGGATCTAGAACCCAAACAGATCAATGAACTGTTCCCTAGATCATTAGCTCAGACAGCCTAATGCTCCCCACACTGTTTTAGAGCATCCTCATTGAAACTCCTCCATTTTCTCTCCATACAGAGATGATACCCCCCCTATAAGGGGCGCTGTTTCCTAACCAGGGGACTTCTGATGGCTGATTTGATTCTGGCTTCTCAGAGTGACATTGGCTCAATACCCAAATATTCAGCTCCTTTCTTTTCTTTGATGAAAACCGCATAAAGCGACAGAATAAGGCACATTGGTCCACTTTGTGAACCAAGGCAAAAACAATAAATAATTTCAATATAACTTTACACTTAGTGTCTCTCTGTAAAATCATGGATTCAAATCTTTTCCAGGCTCAAATTGACATGTTGGATTATTTTAGCAACGGGACTTTGTTCTACTTCATATCGTCTGAAGTCCTGTTTTTTCATGACATAAATAAAATGTTCTGTTACTGTTATTAGGATCAGGTTTATTGGCGTCCCTGGGTGGACAGTGAGATCCTGGTGCTCCAGGTTGGCCCTCAGCTCTCTGAGCATCAAACCTTGTTGCGATGCTTTATTTTACCGAGCTTCATAGAACAAAATCATTAGGAGGGGATATAATGAAGATCCTCATGCACTGAATAAGTTCAGCGGGTTAACTGCACCGGGCCTAACCTGGTATCCAGATGAGGAATGGACGTCTGCAGGCAGATCCTTGTCACGGGTTTCTGAGCCAAACATAAAGCTGGTAAACCGTCTGAAGAGCGAATCAAAGCTGCTGTCAGTCGGAAGAGGCGGCAACGGATGAGACAGTCCATCTGCACCTGGACAGAACAAATAAACCTCAGTGAGAGTGACACTCTGTCGCCTTGTGGTGTGAAGCAGTACTGCAGCATCACCGCTGCTCTTCATTACTGCTTTGAATGGCTCTGACAGAACTAAAGGTCTGATCGTCCACTGCTTTATAGGGTCAATGCCAGAATGTAGCAGCAGTCTGTGAGGAAAAAAAACAAACTGTTGATGATCTTTAGAGTGAATTAGCTGCGATGAAGCAAAGAAACACCTGAAATATGCAGGACAGAACAGGAACAGGAAAACCATCCCATAATGAGTTAGATATGGGAGAATTATCCTGCCATAATGCAAGAGCACATAATTTCAATTTGAGAAAAAATGTCATCTTCTTGCACTCAAAACTTATAATGCTCACACTCAAAACATGCGCTCTCTCTCAAATATTTTCTCTTCTCTCTCAAATCTTTGTTTCTTCTCTCAGATTTAATGCTTCTTGCACAGATATTTTCTCCTCTCGCTTGCCTCCTTCTCTTCGCGCACAAACCGCGCTCTCTCAGATTGGATCGGATCGTCGCCTAGCAACCATTCAAGCCAATAGAACGACCGCCCCAGAAAGGGTGCTCTTGTCTAACTCTACTGAGTTACCTTACTCAGTAGTTACCTTACTGACAATAAAATGGCTTTTTAATTTAAAAGCTATCCATTTTCACACGTTACGTGATGTGAACAGAAAACTCAGAGTTGCTTGTCAGAAAAAAAAAAAAAAAAGGTTTGCTAGTCAGGGCAGATGCTAATTCTGCCTCCAGCAGAAATTAAGTGACTTTTCATTGGTGATTCTTGAATCTCCCTTTATTATTTCACAATTTATTGTCTGTAAGGTTTATCACAGGCACACTCAGTAGAGTTAGACATGCGCACCCTTTCCTAGGCTGTCACTCTATTGGCTGGAAAGGTTGCTAGGCGACGATCCGATCCAATCTGAGAGAGAGCAAAAAAAATCCACAAGCAGAGCCTCTGGGTTTGCGAGCGTAACTGAGACTCGAGCAGAGCGCGGTTTGTGCGCGAAGAGAAGGAGGCAAGCGAGAGGAGAAAATATCTGTGCAAGAAGCATTAAATCTGAGAGAAGAAACAAAGATTTGAGAGAGAAGAGAAAATATTTGAGAGAGAGCGCATGTTTTGAGTGTGAGCATTATAAGTTTTGAGTGCAAGAAGGTGAAATTCTTTTCTCAAATTGAAATTATGTGCTCTTGCATTATGGCAGGATAATTCTCCCATAGTTAGAGGGGCTAATACTGATGTCTGTCTATGTCAGCATCGTCAACCCGACCTGGGCTGTGTTTCAGAATGCTGGATAAATATTTGACTTCAGTTTCCCTAAGTCAACTTTTTTAGCTCTGAGATATTCAGATCTTCTGATTCTAGGACCACTGACTTCACTGAGTTCAGGGTAAGCGGCAGCACAATAAGCCCTGACTAATGGAATGCAGAAACCATGATCCACCAGGAGGAAAGCAGGAACTGTTCAGTTCAATTAAATGCTATTTAGTTTATTTCTATAGCGCTAAATCACATCATGTCATCTCAGATCACTTTACAGAGACAATTCAACCAGATCATACAGTCAGAGTTTTTCTATCTAAGGAAAACTAGAGACAAAACATTCCTACTTAAATAAGGTAAAAAGTATTTGTACTTTGTTCCTTGACGCCTCTGGTTAAAGTTGAGGTCGTACATAATCTGATCTACTCGGTGGTGATCTACTGTAACAGTCTAACGTTGAATCTCTGTCAGTTTAAAAACATTCATTTAATAAGAAAAATTGAGTATTCAAAAAATAGATTTTCAAAAATCTCTGGATGTAGATTTAAAAATCCTTCTGATCATATCGAGCTTTTGCTCTCCAACATGTTCGGACTCCTGAAGGACATCTTGTTTCCTCGTCTCAGCTCTAATGTGCTACAGAAGAGACTCCAGCTGCGACCACAGCTGTTTTTTTTAGGGATAAACTTGTCTCAGTATAACATCCTGTGTATGTGGCTTCCCTCGAAACCTATTCTCACTGATCCCACTCGCCTTTGTGATTTTTCACTGCTTTATTTACAAACCGATGTTTAATTACTATCTAAGAACCGTTGTGGTCATCGTGTCCCGATAAAGAATGAAAGCTTGGGTTTAGTGGTGGCTCAGATGGAGCTGATCTGATTCCCCAGGAGAGCCTGAGTCTGAGCAGCTCCTTACGGTTTTGTGACTGGATGCAGAAGACGCCATGGTTAGTCTCCTTCTGAACAGATGCCTGCAGCTGGGAGTAACCGTCCATGGTGGTCCTCAGGGAGTAGCGGGCCACCTCCTGGCTGCACAGCCAATGGCTGCCACTATAAAAGATGACAGGCAGAAATGTCAGTTTGATGTCCTGTTAAAACCCCAGATATTAAACAAACCGCTGTGTTTTTAACTAAGGTCATTTAAGAACCGATCTTTTGCTTTTCAGAATGAAACCATCCTCCTCCATAGGAGCCCAGTCCAGGTTCTCCTCCAGCTCAGACACTCCTCCTCACCTCCTCACCTCCCCGATGGAGCAGTGGGTGAACAGAGCCACCTCTTCCCCACAGTCTCTGTCACAGCAGCAGTTAAAGTCACAGCCATCCAGGAGCTCATCGCACGGACACAACCTGTCAGCTGAAGCACACATTAAACTCCGATCACTATGATGTCATCATGATGATCTCCATACAACCTAACCTACTGGAGCATAGATCTATGATAGATAGAGAGCTGAACAGGCCACAGACCACTGATTTCTATTTATTCACTGGATTACTGATTGCCCGAACAAAATGAAGCCATCGGCCACCATATTAGTACTCCCCACTCCCACAGAGACATGCAGTAAAATGCCTCCCTGTGCAGCATATGGCTGCAGAAACCAGCAGTTTTCTGTCTGCAGGAAGACGTTCCACAGGTCATTTCCCAGTCAGTGGATGAACTAAGCAATAAATCCATCTATAGCCGATGGATCCTATAGTTTAGTCTGTAGACTAACATTAGTCTGTCTATCTCAGACTGACTGGAAGAGATTGACTGAGTTAGCAACTGACATTGTGTTTAACGTTAGAAAATAGAAAGTAGAGGAAATAGAAAGTAATTCACTGTGAAACATCAATGTAGTGATTCTTTATTAAGTGGATGATACTGTTGATTTTGTAGTGTTTGTTGTATTTCTCAGTTGAAAAATAATAAGCTGAAATTAATTGCAGGTTATATTGATGAAAGAAAAACAACTCGAACATTTTTAAAGGCTAATGGACAGACACAGTATAAAGTATATGACATCATTCATGCATAATCTGCAAATAGGAAAATAATATTAGCATTAATAAACATGTACTGGTAATTCAGTCTGGATGTAAAGTTTTTAAATTATATGTACTATGTAATTACCATAGCAATGTAATCAATCCATGTATATTACATGAACATCATCAATTTAGCATTTCGATCCATCTGCATTGTTATGCTCCATTAACACATAAATTTAATTGTGCTGGATTTGTATAATCAGTTATATTACATGTTTATAGACTTCATTGACGTCATAATGACTCTGCAATGTGATGGGCTTATTTATTTATTCTAAGTTAAAGTTAATCTACTGATGCTATGAAACAGCCAGTCTGTATCAAAGTGATGAATTTATCTTTGTTTTAAAAGTCTAAGTCTCCCTGAAAATGAGAACATCATGGTTGTTCGATGCTGCAGCGCTCATATTGTTTACATTCTGACTGGTCTAACTAGGGAGTACCAATATGGCGGCCGGTGGCTTCACTCCAGCCCCGTACTTCCAACGGGTATCAGCAATCCAGGGAATAAACAGAGCCCAGAGCCGCAGAGGGACAGCTTACCGCCGGCCTGCGCAGAGGGGAGGTGACCGGAGACAGGCAGCGGGTCCGCGGCTACAGCGGGCTGCTCTGCGGGGCCGTAGGAGCTCTCAGTCGGGCTGGTTTCCGGCTCTGTTGTTGGATAAATGTCCGTTAAACTGGGCGTAGAGTTCAGCTCTGAGCTGTTAGCGGAGCCCATCGACATGTTTTCAGAGGAGCTACTTGAAAAAATAGAGATAAATAAACAGAAAATGAACACATTAGAACAAACCGAGGCAGCCATCTTTGTTTGATCGTTGCTATGGCTTTTCTTCTTCTTGTAAATTGTTCTACCGATGGGTTGGTTGTTAGCGCCACCGCTGGCTGATAAGTGGAACTGCAGTTTGATATGTCAATGGTAAAGCAGGGTAAATGTTAAATAGCATTAAATGGAGGCTTAAAACTGACTAAATTAAATAAATACTTAAATCATAAAATAAATAATTTCACAGAAACTATCACAATAGACAATTAAATGCACAATTGAATCAAGAAACAGACTTTCTTTTTCCTTTTAGGAAAATTTATTAGAATAGAATAGAATAGAATGCGGAAGCTGTAATAATACTTTAACTACTTTTGCAAGTACCAGCTGAGTCTAAAAGGAGGCACTGGGGATGCAAGAAGACGAGAGAAGAAGAAAAAAATTAAAATAAAATCTTCCATTAGTCATTACAGGCTATCTGAGATCTTTGGGAAACAAGGCTTAGCAAGGCCAGTAGGCATAGCAGTAAAGAAGCTTTATGTGTTTTACTGAAACATGGCTGCGGGATCATATCTTGGACTCAAACGTCCCTCAGCCAGGCTTTCTGGAGTAAGATCTCCTCTTGGGAAATTAGATCACATTCTTTTTTTCTATGCTCAGAGTACAAGCCTCTTTATAGGTGGGGGAATGATGTCCTAATGATAAGAGCAGTGCACTTGTGCTCTGAGAGGGTTGCAAGTACCCGGTTCGATGCTGCTCCCTGGGTGCCACACGATTGCACCCCTCTGTTTCCTAAGGAGATGGATTAAATGCAGAGAGAGAATTTCCTCCTGTGGGACAATAAAGGGATTTGCATAATTTACATAAGAGTGTGTATTCTTTATTTGACCAGTTTTCTACCAGGTCATAATACTGGTTAAACAACCCTGGGATACAACAGATACCTTTATTCCTTCTTCCAATCCCTTTAAATCAGCAAGCAAAAAGTACAGCTTTAGCAATAAAAATAAATCAAAGTAAGATTATATTACAGCTGTATTGTTAAAAAAGTCTTCTTAAAATGTGGTCCTCCTGTCTGAGGCTTATGGTGATGCTTCCCTCAGGAAGTGCATAAAATAAAATGATTTGGTCCACTAGATGGCCACACAGGACAGCTAATAAGGGCGCCTTTTTCTGAAGCTTAGTCCTTCTTTCATGGAGGTGCAACATGATGCTATAAAGTATAGCACTGTGGCAATGAAAGGGAGTAACTGACAAATACAGCAGTGCTTTACCTCAGCATGGATAACAGATAAAAAAAAACACATTTTATTTCATTCTAAGTCTGTTTTGTTTTTCACAAATAGCCATTAGCATCTTCCTTTCAGCCAGACTGAAACTCTTCAAAAAGTTCGTTATGGTGTAAGTGATCGCACACTTGTCTGGCAACTACTTTCTCAAGAATTTTAGATAAGAAAGGAAGATTGGATATAGGTCTATAGTTGACCAAGTCATCTGGGTCAAGAGACGGTTTCTTAAGCAGAGGTTTAATTACAGCAACCTTAAAAGCCTTTGGTACGTATCACTGTAACAGAGATAGATTAATCACATCTAAAGTCTGACCTGCAGCCTCTGACTATCCTTGGTGGTGAGGTTTGGTCTCTGATTCTCAACAGCCCCTAAGTGCTGCTAAAGTCTGATGATTATCCCTTTATTAAAGCGTCATAGAATGCAAAACAGAGTTTATATTGTCATAGATGAATAACGATAGTTCAGCGGGTGAAATGGACGTACAGAGAAGTTCAATCCCCCATCAACACCTCCTTTCTCTGCAAATCTCACTATTCTAAACTTCCACCACAAAGCGGATGAATCCAAATGAAGCACCGAGTTAACGTAAACTCGGGAATGTTCCCTATTTGGTTCTGGCCTGGACTTTTGTCAAGCCCAAGAACATGAATAGAGGTAGATGTAAGACACCAGTTTGGCCTACAGTTGGGTTTACCTCTACAAGAATTACAAAGCAGGCAGTTTCTCTATTGAAAATGAGCCAAAACCACGGGCGGAAATGCAGTGTTCCAAGCTGCACGGAGAAAGGGGAACATTTTAGTCTTCCGAAGGATCCGAAGATATGACAGGCATGGATTATTTTAGTCTATCAGAAGATCCCTGCAAAGTTTGATGCTCAGCTGTTCATTTGCTCTAAAAAATTTACCGAAGATGGTTTTCAAAATCATGGACAGTTCAAAGCAGGATTTGCTAAACTTCTTTTACTGAAACGAGGGGCTGTTCCGACAGCTGGGCTGTGACTGGTCCGGACCTCAGCAGAGAGCCATGAGCCGCCCATCCTCAGCCGGAGGAGGGGTGCTGGGGGCCAGTGAGGGGAAACATGAGGCTGCCAGTATCCAGGCTACTGTCACCGGGTCGGGTTCGATTTCTTCGTCCCCCGCTGGCTCCCTGCCCCCATCCGCCGGGGTTCCTGGACCGGACCCGGAGCTGACGGCTCGTTTTGAGTGCCCGGTGTGTTTCGACTACGTGCTGCACTGTAGTCGACCAAAATACTGGACGATTTTGAAATCCCCCCCTCCGGACATTTTTTTTTGTTCTGAAAAGTAGGATATGTCGCTAAAAAGAGGACTTCTGGTCTCCCTACCATATCAACAATTTGATGTTTCAGTGAGTGAGTGCTTGTTGCTATGATGCATCTTTGCTCAGCAGCTTCACTCGTTGTAAACCAACCAATCAGCAAATATGCCATTTTCAGCCCAACCAATGTTACACACCCTATTCAGAGACCTTAAGGACCAGATACCCTATAGAATCATTCTATCACTACTTTAAATAGGCATTCTCCTTATCTGCTGCATTAGCTCTGAACGCAGCTCAACCTTGTATTTTTAGATCCAACAGGTTCTCTAAGTGTGCATAAGTCCAGTGGATCATGTCCCGGTGCTACAGAGCAACACCTCTGCACCTCTAATCCTCTCATCCTGCTCATCTCTGTTTCTGTGGCTCCATCTATCTGCTGCCTAATCTCTCCATCTCTCATCAGGTCATTGTCTCTGCTGTCCCCTCCACACCCCCCCACCACATATCTGTGTCCTTCACACTGTAAACACACAGCCCCTCTGCTAGCTCAGTGTCAGCCTCTTTGGGTCAGACAACACGTCTAACTAAGGCCTTTCTATAAAAACAGAACACATGTGATATTAGTAGCAGAACACAGAGCTAGAACAGGTAGAATATTGATGCTATCTGGACACCTTTCTCTGCCCTCCTGCATCTCTCCGTCTTTCATCTCCGACTTGATAACATCATGTTATCTTCTCTTGAAATGAACACAGCAGTCACATGCCCTTCCCTGCCACACACCTGCCTCCTTGTTTGCAAAGGTCACAGCAGGGGCTGCTGATCGGGCTGAAATCATGGGCCTCATCAGTTGGAGCTCCAAGCTCCAATTGCTCCAAATATGGAAAAATAAATAAAAATCACAAAACCTTGAAATAGTGGATGTATCGGACCCATCAGGTGAAACAGGTTGGGTTGGACTCCAGGCCTGTTGAGTGAAGGCAGATAATCTGAGGGACCATCAATGGTTTAAGAGGAGAACAACAGGAGCCGCTCCCTTCATGATGACACCAGAACTCACAGGCGGGCCAAGCAGAACTTTGGTTCCTGTTCTGCCGATGACCCAGTTTGGATCCAGATGTCAACACAGCACAGGTAGAGAGAAGTACTGAGTGACTGTTGGATCATCATCTGATTCAGATGGTTGGGTTCAGATTCTGGCATTTTAAAGACCAAAATAAAAAGCATACAGATGACATCATTACATGTTATTACAAGATTTCAACATTTACCACAGTCCTCTTGGGGTTAAATATTATGTCAGAATTATCACTTTTTCTAAGCAGACGTTTTTATATGCTGGATACTTTTCAGTTCTCTGTCGCTCCACCTTCAGCAGCAGATGAAGTCAGTGGTGGTACTCAAGTACTCGAACTCGGTAGAGTTTCCTACCTGAATAAATGGATCAAATGAGCCTGCTCTGCAAGATCGACTAGCTTTATTAAAAAGTTTAAAATCTGGGAAAAGAGACACCTCTTCAACAGAGATGAATATCACCTGAATAGATCAAGTGCAAAACTTTTGGCTTCCAACATTTTGTTTGATGTGAAACAAAACCAGATAAAGAGTCTCCCTGATGATATATCCACCCTACTGAGGCCTATTCCCGTCCTGAGAACAGGCCTCAGCAGGAATGTAGAAAAAATAAAGACAGTCAAAATGGTTGATGACGTGATGGGGAATTAAGGTCATATCCGTCATTGCTTTGGAGCACAGTGACCACTAAGCCCTCAACAGAATCATCTCCCATCCAACTGGACCCTAACTAGCGCTCCACAGCACCATCTCCTGTATCCAGCCCAACACTGCAGCGGAATCTGTCCCGTCAACATAAAAAAACTCCACCCCCACATCCCCCCAAAAATCTCCTACTCTTCTAAGCCAAACACTGCCTGAAAACCATAAATCTCCCCCACAGTTGGCTCTGTCTCCTCCACATGCAAATAAACTGAGCAGTATTGGCAATCAGGACCTTTAAATCACTTTCTTGTGATTCACTTTAAGTTCCTTCTGTAACTTTATCAGCTTTGGGATGTTGGGGCTTTGTGAGTAGGGTTGCTTTTCATTTTTTTCTGCTAGATTAAGTTGCAGCACAGTGCCTTCCAGAATCTAATGAGGTGCACCGCAGCTGGGTCGACTCATCAGGGAGGAGCATTTAAGGAGCCGGTCCCTAAGCATCTGATTGTTGACCAAACATGGTGAACTTCATAAAACCTGCTTTGATTCTAACCTCAGCGTCTCTTGTCACCCTGTTGCTTTGTCTATGTCTAGGTGATTTCCTTGAAATACTGTTATGGTTTTCCCCTTTTGAACCTTGACTTTTGAGTTTTTAGTTATCTATACTATGTCATTCTGTTTAGTTGATCTTTGGTTTATTTTTTTATTCTGTGTTATATTTAAGCTGTGTTGCACTTTTTGAGTTACTCTCCATTGCTACTTTGTGCCTGTCTCCTTTCACCCAGCTCCCTTCTAGTTACTTCTATCTACACCTGCTCCATATCAGCTCATTAGCCCATTCTCTGTGCTGTCTCCCATATATACACCACCTCTGCTGTTTCTCATTGCTGGTTTCTTGTTGTTACTTTGTTACTGGGTCTATCAAGCCAGTTCCCAACACCACTACTCCAGCAGTTAGAGCTCCTTGTCTCAAGGAGTCCCACTCATGGGATTTATTTTTTATGGGGAGAGTTAATTCTTTTCCTCCATCAGCTCCCTGCTAGCCAGTCCCCCCCTGAGCCAGAGCCCTTTAGCAAGCCAATCCAAGCCAGAGCCCTTTAGCAGACCAGTCCCTGAACCAGAGCCCTTTAGTGGGCCAGTCCCCGAGCTAGAGCACTTTACCGGGCCAGTTCCCGAACCAGAGTACTTTAGCGGGCCAGTCCCCAAGCCAGAGCACTTTAGCGGGCCAGCCCCCTCTCAAGAGACCCCTGAGCACGCTGTGTGCTGTCCAGAGACCCCTAGGCATGCGCTAGGCTGTTCAGAGACTCCTGAGCCCCATGATGGATCATGCTGTAAAACAGAGCTCTGTGAGAGTTTCTCTCCAAGTCCCCCCAGTGGTCACTACTTTCCTCCAAGGCCCCTCAGTGGGCGCTTCTCGCCTTTAAGGCCCCTCAGGGGGCTTTCCTCACCTCCTAGGCCCATCAGTGGGTGCTCCTCGCCTTTAAGGCCCCTCAGGGGGCTCTCCTCACCTCCTAGGCCCATCAGTGGGTGCTCCTCGCCTTTAAGGCCCCTCAGGGGGCTCTCCTCACCTCCTAGGCCCATCAGTGGGTGCTCCTCGCCTTTAAGGCCCCTCAGGGGGCTCTCCTCACCTCCTAGGCCCATCAGTGGGTGCTCCTCGCCTTTAAGGCCCCTCAGGGGGCTCTCCTCACCTCCTAGGCCCATCAGTGGGTGCTCCTCGCCTTTAAGGCCCCTCAGGGGGCTCTCCTCACCTCCTAGGCCCATCAGTGGGTGCTCCTCGCCTCCTGGGACCGTCCAGAGACAACCATTACCATTTGTAGTGCCACATGGTGAATCTGCAGTGCTGCCTCTTTGTGGGTCTCAAGCTGTACCGCCTCTCCGTAGGCTCCGATTCCACAGTTCCTGCTGCTGACACGCAGGCAGGAACTTTGGGTCCTCCTTGCAGAGGTCTTTTTTTCGGGAACCTCCTTGCAGAGGTCCTCCTCCATCACCGCCCAGATCTTCCTCTGTCTGTATGCTCCAGAATAATTTCCTTTGTTACATTATAAAGAGGATTACTTTTTATTCTGACATTAGAACTGTCTTAACTAAACTTACCGCTTTGAAAACATTATTCTTTGTATTTTATTGTGTTACACCATGGGTAGGAAAACTATGTTTAAGTTGCCTTAGCAAACAACAAATGTTTCCTTTATGTTTTGGTTTTTAAAAAGAGTTTAGCTCTCTTTATTAAAGATGCTTTCATAGTTCATTGACAATGTGAAAAGTACTTTTTGTTAATTAAAATCTAGTCTTTTGCAAGCCAGCAGAAAAGATCTGCTGAAGTACAAATATGTCTTTCATTTTTTTATATGAGGTTTGATGAGAGCTCAAATCTTTCTATCACTGAATATATATCTACTGGAAAGCCTGACAGCTTCAAAAACACCAATCATCTAACTGTGTCTCCAGAATCAGAGGTGAGTGGACCACATCTTCTCGACCATCTACACATAATCAGCTCCAAATCCTCCTCTGTCGTCAACATGCATGGTGCGTAGAAATCTTTGCCTTATCCATCACAACAAGGACCTTGGCATTACTAGATTCCCTCTCAGTTATTACAGGTTATTACTACAGATGGAAATATGAAAGTCCCAGCTCTGATTTATCCCGAGCAGTTGTGTGTGCACAGCTCAGCTCATTCCAGTCACAAAAGGCAGAAAGGTGATTTACTCTGGCCACTGTTTAATCGAGCTAGCCATGGCCAAATTTAAACCAGACCAGATTAATCAACTTAACATTCCATACTCTCCATTCAGCTGCGGCACAGAGCGCACAAACACCTTCTCAATAGGAATTTTCCGGGAGATTTCTTTATTGATCGACAGGCAGATGATTTGTGAGATACATTGAGCCCAGATCAATGGGCGGCCGTTCGATAGCTCACAGGAAGAAATTAAGTGTGGTGACGTGAAGGCCAGAGAGTCAAGTTTGCGTTCAGTCTGGGATGACACGAGTCAGCATGGGGATGTACACGCTGTGTCCAGCAGGCTCACAGAATTGCACCGTCAACCTTTCGGTAATGTTTCCTTAAAGCGGTAGGGTTACAGGAAGCCAATGGGCTTTATTAAGCTAGAGAGGCAGACAAGAGGGTGGCTAGTGACTTTTACAGCAATCAGGCTCCAGTTTCCCTCCAACAACCCCCCCTCCCCCTCTCACACATACTTCTATTATAGTGGAGTTCCAGATTACTGCTCTGCCAAGACCTCTGTCTGTGCCTCTCTGCGTGTGTGTACAGTATCTACCCATGTGTGTCTGGGCTGGTGTGCAGCTTCTACCCAAACAGCTCTGAGTGGAGAGCAGTGAGGTTGGAGAACTGTCAAAGCCAAGCAGATGATGGATGGCATTAGTTTAGTCTGTCATTACAGACCAGTGTTTTATGTTGGGGTCAACCCTAATGGGAGGAGAGGAAGGGAGGGGAGGGAGGGAGACATTGAACTCTAACTACTAGCCCACCTGCTAGTGGCCCTCTGAGACTGGAGAGCTGATTATGTCTCAGAATCCAAATACACAATGTCCTCTAAGGACGTCCATCCTCCAGCGCTAAGCATTGTGGGGAACAGAATGTGAATAAAACGACCAGACTGAGAGATGCACGATATCTCTATATACAGGCACGTTCAGGGATCAAGTGATGCAAAGCGGACAGCAATGCAAACCACGGTGCAGGGTGAATAGAAGAACTGAGAACTTCACTGGAGTTGAAATTCTTAAGGAAAGCTCTGTGTTTCCAACATGAGCGGAGATCACTGAGAACAAACCTTTTAAATAGCACTTAATAATGTTTATGTATTAAATAACCAGGTGACATGATAACAGATTCTGACAGAAATTGTAATCTTACTCAGATCAGGGAAGTTGCTTACAGTCACAGAAGGCAGCTGCTCACCAAACAAGCTCACTTCTCCATGAAGTAGCCCCGGATCACAGTTAGAGAAACATTTTATACCACTCCAGTCTGCTGCATCATCACATTATTACATCATAGATGATTGCAGATGTTCCAAAAAAAGTTAAAAAGCAATCCACTGGACTGTGTTTCCAAGTTTGAAGACTTGTTTTTGTTTAGAAAACATGCAAATTGGACCGGACCCGATTGTTTTCTAACTTTTTTGGAACTATGACCTGGATGACTGAGAATCTTCATCAGCTCGTTTGCAGATGAGGAGACATCCATGGCTCCAGCCATATCAAAATATCACACTTTGTTCTTAGATGAAGGACGCCGCTCTCATTCTATTCCCAAATCTTTCCCACCTGCAGAATGAAGATGACTTTTTATCCTGACAGAGGAACTGTCCCATTTAGATAAACTACTGGAGAAAACATGAGTTCTGACACACAGCAGGCAGCTAATATGAGGGTTTAACAGACTCACACATCATCAGTGATCATTATCCTAACAATCTTTTCTATCAATTTGCAGAGGTAAAGCTTTATTGAATAAAAATGGAAGATACTGCATTAATGAGGGAGTGTTTGTCTAGTAGTTAAGCAGTACGCTTCTGAGAAGGTTGCAAGTAGCCCTCTGGGTCTGTGAGCAAGACCCTTAACCCCACACTGCTCCTCGGGCACCACACAATGGCAGCCCACCGCTCCCCAAAGGGATGGGTTAAAAGCAGTGGGTGAATTTCTCCTTTGTGAGATCAATAAAGTTCTTTTTCTATTTTTCTTTCTGTTTTACGAACTGAGGAATGTTCTTTTGAGGTTAGTTGGTTATTTTCAAACAGGGCGCTTTAGTTTACTTCTACTGTGACCCTGCAGCCCAAGAACTCCTTACAGCAATATCAAGTAATATGATCAATAAAACCTACGGAACATAAAAAAACTGGTCAGAAGTCCTGGTCCATCATCACCGCCTGAGCCGAGGAGAAGAGGGTTCCTGTGGGGGAGTAAAATAGTCACTGTGGAAGACTGGAAGAAAGTCAGAGATCCATCATTAAAGACTCAGAGTGTTTACTGGTTCATCTGCAGCCATGCCTGGAGGACAGCCGGAGCCCAGGTATTATCGCCTCCTCCATCTGCTACCTGTGGTTAATGTTTTCTGGATCTGTTAAGAAAGAAAGGTTGTTTGGGCTGGACGTTTTCATGGGCCCTAACTCTGTATGAGTCAGTCACTAGTTCAAACATCCAAATCAAAGAGATGAAGGGAACTTTCTGGGGAAAAAAAGCACATTTCAGTGATTACCTGCAATGAAAAGGAACTTCGGACAACTTTTTGTTAAGTAAAAGCTGCATCATCAACACCTTTGTTTATAGATGCTGGAGCTTGGCCTGTTTTCCAGTGTGGTCCTGTTTCTCTGACTGTGACTAACTGGATGTGCTCTCTTCATCCTCTGACATGGGAGCTGGCTCGGAGCTCGTCTGCCTGGCTGTGTGTTTCATGGACGGGGCCGCCTGTGGAGCTGGTTGACAGTTGCCTTTTGTATCTATGCTTCTTTTTCTATCTCTGCTTCTGTCTCCTTGAACCCCAGTGGGCCTCAGCAGATGGCCGCTCACACTGAGCCTAGTTCTGCTGGAGGTTTCTCCCTGTTAAATGGTAGTTTTTCCTCTCCACTGTCACTACATGTATGCTAAGTGTGAAGGATTGCTGAAGAGTCAATGAATCGATGCAATCAGCTGGTTTTCCTGAGATAGAAAACTTTGAATCAATCTGGCTGGATGATCTGGTGAACTGTAAAGTGCCTTCAGATGACATGTGTTGTGAATTGGCGCTATAGAAATAAACTGAATTGAATTAAATCCTCCTTTGAGCTCAGATAGTTTAAACCATACCCAGCATCAGGGAAGTGTTTTTTAACAACCCACCTGGATCTGAATCCAACAGAAAATCCTGTCTATGTCAGGGTTTGGTTGTGGTTTAGAGGACCCAAATGCAGAGGCAGAGAGGCTGAGATGATTTCTTGTAGTTTAAATGGTGAAAACAGAAAACAAAGGCAGGCATCCAAAAATCCAACTTAAAATGTAAAACAAACCAGAACCATGGAGACATCAGGGGAAAAAAATCAGCAACAGCTACGGGGAACCAGCGACGACAGAAGCAGCAACAACAGAAAAACCTGAGAACTAAAATAAATCTAGAAACACAAAGTAGGAAATAAACCAATAAAACACACGGATCAAAGCAAAACAGAAAGTAAGACCGTGACAGTCTAGGCTTCCTAAAGATGTTGGCACGGCCTAAATCTGATCAGCTGACGGTTTAAACTCAATTTCAACAGCCAGTTTTTTCTTCATGGTTCGTTCGGATCTAATTTATTTGAAACTGAAGGCCCTGCGATGGACTGGCGATCTGTCCAGGATGGACCCCGCCTCTCGCCCGTAGACAGCTGGAGATAGGCATCAGCGGACACCATGATTGTCGGTTCACATGGACATCAGAAGCCAATAGGTCCAAAAAAAGGGTTGGTTTACTAGTTCTGAAGCACAGGTCCTGTTGAGAACATCCCTCAGATCTCCATCGTCATGTAGGGGACAGGTAGGCAGGAAAGGAAACAAGGAAGGAAGGATGGAAGAAAGTAGGAAGGAACGAGGAGAAAGAGCTTAAAGGACGACCTCTCTTTGGTCACTTTGGGTGATTGACCATGACTGACCCTGACTGTTACACACACAGGCCTGTCAGAGCGCTGATGGGGCGCTGTCCTCTCCACCAATCGGCTCCCTGCTACTCTGGGTAATAAACACACAGACTGATGGAGACAAACAGAGAGGGAGAGATTTGCTCTAGTTGCTTTAAATTACAACCTGAAGGCTGTAGGTGAGCAACCAGTCAGCTGTACACACCTAGCAGCCAATGAAGGCAGCACCCAGCAGCCTTGGCCCGGCTCTCCGGAGGACGGCTGCTTCCTGCTGACCGACCAACCTTGATTCTAAGTCAGCATGGCAAACTCAAGCAAGCAGGAACATGACCTAGCAGGATGCCTCGGTGGGCTGCAAACCCAAAGCAGGTGGAGCAATTGGTTGTTTCCAGCAGCCACTCCTCAGGGCACTGCTGGAGCAAACACAAACCAGAACCAGAGCTGGGACCGGAACCAGAGCCAGAACCAGGACCGGAGCAGGAACAGACAGGAAATCACTACTCATCTGCTGAAGTTAGAGAACCTCAAGAAACCATATGAAAGTTGTGGCTTTGATTCCAGCTTTCTCATGTGGCATGTTAAAGGGCCTCTGAGCAAGGCAAATGCTGCAGTATGAGGCTTAGAAATATTCCTCCCACAGCGTTCCTTTCTCCTCCCATTGAAGCAGAGTGGAGTCCTGTTCAGTCAAGAACAGGTAGAAGGAGGCAGAAATAACAGCAGCAGAGGTTTGATCCCATAACTTCTGATGCTTGCAGACTGGAGGATCTGAACCCACACCTCCAGCCATACAGCTGTCGTCGTTTCTCAGGTTGTGAAACCAGGTTCTAATCACTGCAGGTTCAGATGAAGCTCCTCCATCCAGAAGGCAACCCAGGGGCGGATTTACCATTAGGCAATACTAGGCAGTTGCCTAGGGCCCCAAGTTCCTGGGGGCCCCATAAAACTCTGTTTACATGAATGGTTAATACAATTATTCCTTATTTGTGCACATTAATTATGTTTTTGATAATAATCCTTTGGCTAAAAAATCATCAGAGCGCTTATAATGTATATCTCAGCCCCCAGGAAGCTTTTTTAATTCAAAATGGCAGAAATAGTTTCCTGGATGGGAAGCGAAAAGTCTTCAAACTTGGAAAAAAAGTCCAGTGGCTTTGTTGTTTTTGTTTTACTTTTTTGGAAATACTTTTGGTAGCACAAAGGAAACAATACCAACAAAATCCCAATGGACTAAAAATGGTGTCATGGTTTTGGTTCTGTTTAAGTTTTATCTTTTTGATTGTATTTGAATTCTTAGGTATTTCTTATTTTCCCTCTGTTGCCCTCTTGAGTCATTCTCCTTCTCCTAGCTCCCTTCTAGACTCTTCTGTTCCCACCTGCTCCCAATCTGCTGATTAGCCTGGTCTTTGTTTCTCTCTCCCATATATGGACCTCCTGCTCAGACTCTGTTGCTGGGTTGTCATCATTTCTTTCCCCTTGTTGTGAGTGTTCCTAGTTTTCAGTATTTTTTGGATTTATATTTTTGGATTTTTGCTTCTTTTGCCCTTTTTGGTTCATTAAATCTTACCAGAAACCACATCTGCTTCAGTCTCTGCATCTGGATCATCTTTAAACCCCCACCCAACCTGAAAATGGTAGAAGAAATCTTCTTGTTGGCAGCACTGAGAATCCCCGCTGAAAGCTACAGTAGCAACCTTTCAAAATTGCCCTTCCAAACGCCAGCCAAATGGTAGCTTACTTTGCAGTGACCCCCTCTTGCATTTTTTTACTCTGAATCCACTCTTTCACTGAATTACAGGGTCTGACCAGGAAATGGTGCTTCTCTTTAGATCTTAATGCCCACAAATCATTACAGAAAGAATATTTTAGTACAAAGATTGATGTTTAAAAAGGAATTGCAGGATGACCAGTCGTGGATCAGCCAAGAACCATCCAAGGATCAGCCAAGGACCATCCAAGTACCAGCCAATGACTAACCAAGGACCAACCAAGAACCAGCCAAGAACAGGCTAAGGACCAGCCAAGGACCAGTCAAGGAACAACCAAGGACCAGCGGATCGGTTGAGGCTCCGGTGTCCAGCGGCAAAAGTTCAATTTACTGAACTTGAGCGTTGAATGCTTAGATGCGCTGCTGAACCTCTTGCTACCGACCCCCATAAACTTTGCACATAAATTAGAATGCAGCTTCAGCTGTACAGACAAAAAATCCACTGAAACGTCAGTATTTTCAGAGCAGATCATCTAAGTCTGAGGTCTTCACCAGGGGGTTCTTTGGCCCCTAGTGGGTCCACAGAGGTACTGCATGGGGGTCGTGAAAGTTTAAGTTGATAAGACTTTTATATCCCCCCTGCAGCTTTTCCACTTATTGAAATGTCTTTAAATCCACATTAACATGAATTCAACAGACTGTAGTAAACAGATAAATGGAGGCAGAAGATGTCTTTCAGTCATCAATGCTCACATTCAGAGACACACAGGAGCTCTTTCAAGCTGGGCACCGTTTCATTCACAACACCTGTCCCATCAACCAGGAATCAGAAATACTTTAATAATCCCAGGGAGAAATTACTTTAGTTACATTACGATATATATATATATATTTATCTATCTATCTATATATAACTAGAGGGTTTAAGTGTTTTTATTATGTGTTTTTTTGCCCCGTCTGAAGCTTCCATTGCAGATTTTTCTCCGCATCAGTTTGTCTTTTCTATGCAGACCTCCAACATGGCAGGGGGGGTGTTGGGCGCTTTTCAATGGCTGGGTCGTTGGTGCGTGTCCAGGTTGACTCTGGGTCACTGTAATGTTGTGGGTTCAAGCACGGCGCTCAGCTCCCAGCTGGATGTCACCCCCGGCTTTAGCCCAGCTAACCTCTTGCCTACGGAGGGGCTACAGGGTCAATATGCTGTTTTACCAACAGGAAAGTGATTCTCCGCAGCTGTCAACATCCATCAGCCTCAATCACACACGCACACGCAGACACACACAGGTCAGCGCCCACGCTGTCCGCACACGGCCCTGAAGGCGCATACGCGCCGCGTGGGTTACTCATAAAGCTGTAAAAAACAGAAAATGCTATGTGGCTGGGAAAGTGTCAGCTCAATTGGATTCTGCAAACACTCCTCTGTTTTTCACAGCTCCTTTATTTTCTCTGTCCATGTTGATACGTCTTCTATCTTCTCTGCACAGCCAGAGGTTTTTACACCATCTAAAGGCTGTCTGTGGGGCCCAAGCTTATGGCTCGCTAGTTTCCCCCTTTTACTTCCCAGTTTTCTCCCTCAGACTCTAATCATTTTCTGCCCTTTCTCCACTGGGAGAATAAAAGGTTAGCAAAGACCCAGAAATCAGCAAAGTATTTAAGATAATACTGAATGAAACAGAAAAGAACCAGAATCGATCTGCATTTAATTAAAAGCAGCAATGACTCAAAGTGCTACCAATAGGCTGACACTTCAATACAAGCATTAATGTGATGGGGCATTTTTTAAGTTAAGCAGTCAAAAATTAGAGCAATATTTATAGTTATTTGTTAATGTCTTTGAAGAGAAAAATAAGGGGTTAATTTGTCCAGGTCATTTTTTCCAAACTAAATGTTTATAATAACAAAATATTTACATATATCATGTTATATATATATATATGTGTGTGTGTGTGTGTCTGTATGTATCGTATATTTATTGCTGTAAAAACAGTAAATCAATACATCTATGAGATGCTTTAACTTACATTTTTTTCGAATTTAATCAGAGTTGTATTTTAAGGCCATTAGAGACACTTGTCCAGTTACCTGGAAGGTTAGTTGGCCCTTCACGGGGGCAACGCTCTATTAAGGTGGTGCTACACGTCTAATGGAGCAAAATTACAAAGATTTAGACTCTGGGTTTGATTGGCTTTTAAATTCAATTCAATTCAGTTTATTTCTATAGCACCAATTCACATCATGTCATCTCAAGGCACTTTCCAGTTCACCAGATCATCCAGTCAGATTGATTCAAAGTTTTCTATCTAAGGAAAACCAGTTGATTGCATCGACTCATTGACTCTTCAGCAATCCCTCACACTAAGCATGCTTGTAGCGACAGTGGAGAGGAAAAACTCCCTTTGAACAGGAAGAAACCTCCAGCAGAACCAAATTCGGTGTTTGTTCAATTTATAAATGGTATTTTGGGCCAAAGACTATATAAAGTAAGAAACAAAAAACTATTTCAGGGGTCCTTTTGACAAAGCATGTGAAACAAATTCAAATTCAAATCAGAAACTCTAAATTTATCTAGTCAGGAACGCTGAGTGTTTCAACGGCTGCTATCAATTAGTTTAGTCAATTTTAACTAGAACCACTCAGAGTTTAACACGTGCGTAACAAGCATGAAAAGCCATCATCAGTGGAGCACCGATTTGATGTGTCACCATGACAACAAGCAACAGGAAGTGGTTATTTCCCCCCCATTTGAAATAGAGATTTTAAGAAATAAAAAAAATGGAGAATGTGTTTAAAGACAGAGATGTACAGCGCTACAGCTACAAAGGAGAGGAAGATGGCGAAGTAGAAGATTGTTGCTCCAATTAATGTGTAAGTTTATATGAATGGGACTATGGCAGGCCATTTTTATATTTATTAAAAACACTCTTCTCCCTGTTGTTCCTTTTGTAGATCACTAAAATAAGATTCTTCCTGATCAAAACCACACTCCTAGACTGAACTGATACAATATATTTTCTGAATTTCATCTTTGTAAAAAAAACAAACTATACCAGTAAGAATTTAGTTTTATATATCTAGAAATTTTTACACATTTTAAGTGGCCATTCTGACATTCATCAGCTTGACTGAAAATTTATTTATGATTTATAAAATAACTTATTCATAGTTAAAATAATAAAAATGCTGACCAGTGATAGTAGGAATATGGAGATCTGAAATACATTTCTAGACATCCAAAATGTTTGTTTTAGATACGGAGGATGTGATTTTGTTTAAAATTGTCATTTCGACAAATAACTTTTTTCAGATATCAGGAATACATTTTTAGTAAAGCTAGTACATCTCAAAGGGCTTGCCACAGCCTGTTGTTACCACAATAACATTACAGGTTTATTTCTTGAATGGTAGTAGATCAATGAATCTGTTTAGGTGAAATCATCTGGAAGCAGGTGATGATGAAGAATAAAAACATAGCTCTATTATATAGAACCTGTTCCTCCTCTCATGGGTTCCTCCTCATGTTGATTCAGTCTCTTTTACACAATAAATAAATGGCTGTTTGCACCGACGCTTCGGATGTTATCATCCCAATAAGTTGTCGTTATTAGCAGCCATCAGTCCCATAGAATGGCTTCAGATTGGGCCAGTAGGGTCATCAGGTTGTTATCATTGAGTGAATCCTAATCCTAAAGTAATTCCTTTTCCCCGGTGGAATTAATGAATCTATTTATGTGTAATCTGAAAATAATCTCAGTAGTTCTTCATGTTCTGTAAATATAACTAAAAATAAAATGATCCAAATCTCGCTCATATTAAACAAACCAAAAAATTTTAACATTTTTTTCCCCAAAATATGATCAAAAGAAATAAAAGCGCCTGTAGTTAAAGAATTACACATATAAATAAATATATATATATAACAAAAAAAAAGAAAAGAAAAAGAATATATATATATATGTGTGTGTGTGTGTGTGTGTATCAATGTTTGTGAACAACTGAGTGTTTGTATATGGTAGTAAAAAAATTATTATAATGTATGAGTGGCTTTTTTATTTATTATTTGCTACATACATTACATACGTCCTGTCTGAATATTATACTGCTTTTAACCACACTAAGAATATTTAAATGCACTAGATAGAGCATTTGGTATAATAGCATTCAGAAAAAAACAATGTGAAAATTAGTTTGACATTTTTTTCAATATTCAGCGAGTTACAGTTGACTAAAATTGATTCTGTGCCTGGTCAACACATTACACTGAGCAGAGCAGTCGACCGCCCCAAGATGGCGCTCCTAAATCTCGTCAGCCCCTAGATGCGAGAGCGGTCGATGTGGGGTCTACTCTTTATATATGTCTATTGATTAAACTCTCTTTGTGAATTGGAAAACTTTGACTTTTCCTGATTTTATTAATTTTTTTCCTGATTTTAGGTCTGGAAAAGTTTTCAGTAAACCTGCTTAGTGAAACAGACTCCAGAAGGGCACTTTTTGCCCAGAGGGGAAAGGCCAGGTTCTCCAGACTTATTTTGTCATTTTTTATACACAATTGTAAACAGAAAGAAATTTAGTTTAGAACAGCTCTCTAGACAATTTCTTTTTCAAAAGTGCAGCATTGAAAAGGTCAGCAGCAATTGTTTTTGAGCTGCTACTACTGCCTCCAGCTCCTGAAGCACTCGCTTCTCCTGGCTCAGTGGAGGAAGAAGACGATGATGACGCTGTGAGGATGGTAGCCCCCTGTGTTGAAGAGGCTGACGTAGTTGAAGCAGCAGTGGAGCCAGTCCTTTAGCACTACCTAGTGGAGGGATGTCACAGTCAAAGACACCGGATTCAAATACATCGAGCCAAAAAAACTCATTTGCTACAAGCCGAGTGCCGGACTGGTTAAATGTTTAATAAAACACATTGAAATGAACATAACCTATTGAACCAGGACCTAACGCATTGTTTAAAAAAAAATAATTTAAATAAATATTAATAAACGTATTAAGATAAATACATAAATGAAACAGCATGCATTATAAACATAAAAGGCATTACTTTGCTGCTCTATGATCCAACCCATCACTGCTTTCAAATAGTAAAAAAAAAACTCATGGCTCTTACCTGCATTTTTCCCTGAGTCCATTCAACTGAGAAATATGAATAAATAAAATAAAAAAACAAAAACCTATGGCACCCAGACAAAACAATACTTCCTTAAAAGAAAAATCTCGTCTTGTACAAATAAATGTAAAATTGTTGTGATAATTCATGGCAGCTGACCCAGAATTCAGCATCAGGTTCTTTAAAGGTATTTATTAAACAAACAGCAGAGCAATACCAAAAAGGGCTGAAAAACCAAAAAGTCTAAAGACTAAAATGGTGTCAGCAAAGGCGGATTGAAGCCAAAATAAAAGAAGCCTTGATGGAAGGAGAGGTGATAGAGATGGACACGCTGCCGAGCGAGGGGCAGGTGGGATCCGCACGCCAGGTACAGAATAGGTGGAGGAGGAATAACAGGAGGTGAACACATGGCACAGTCAGGGCAGAGGTCCACGCCTGGAAGTAACGCTCCGTCTCTATCAGAGTATCATGCAGATCCCCCCTGCAACTCGATCAGCAGCGTCTCCATCACCTGCAGGATCAGCTCTGTCCCTCTCTCCATCCAGGCTCCTTTTATTTTGGCTTCAATCAGCCTCTGCTGACACCTGTGCGCAGCAGTTGGCGCTCCGCCTCCTCAGACAACTGACTTCAGCCCAGGTTGGCTTGTTTAAGTGGGAAAAGCGAAAACCAAAACAATCTAAACATGCAAAGCACAGCAAAAATGTAAATAAAACAAAAATACAATCGTGTTTTCCCCTGGGAATGTAGTGTATGTGGTGCTGCAACACAACCGCACCAACAATATATTCCCCACAATGCAACTAGAGCACGCAAAGTCACAAGCGTCCGTGTGTAGCTTTTCCCCAGGATCCTCCAGCCTGTGACTGTAGCTGACCAAAGATCATGTGTATTTCATTGGAAGGGAAAATACCTGAGGGGGGGTCTGCATACGCTGCATGAGGAGTTTTTAGGTTCGCCAGCTTCACTTTATTTGCTCTTATCAAGCGTCGCTCATTCGACTCATGGATCTTCTCATTGTTTGCATTGACTGTGTTTTTCCTGGATGGCGAGGCCTGGCTGTCTGAGGGGAGGAGCTGGAGTTTGGGTGTGTTTGTGATTTAGATGTTCAGTCCTATATTCTCTCTGCCGTCTTCATCGTTTTATCTCCTGCACACATATACACACCTGGCACTCCTTTCCAGGTTAATAGATAGTATTTTAAATCATATTACCTCCATTACAAACTGTTTTATTGTCCCACTACATCTGTCAGCCCACTGAGCAGGCCGTGATGTGTGTGAGTGTGGATCACAGACATTCCTGCGCTCTGATGCTATCTGCTCGCGGGGAATTGAAGCCCGGCTGGAGGAGTTAAAAGATGGAGCAGCAGGACATAGATCACAGAGCGGGAAGAGAGGGCCAAAGGCCTAACAACAGGAAGTGGGAGAATGAGGGGCTGTGATTGGTGGGAATGACCCCACTTTGTCAGAGCTGAGTGTGTAATGAGAGACAATGATACCATGTTTGGCTGCATCCCAACCAGCGCTCATCTATGGGGCATCGCTCCAGCCAGCATTGAAGGGAGCGATAAACACTGGGAATTTACCAGTTTAAATGAAAGTAAAACCAGTTAAATCTTCAGACCATCCGACTGTGTATATGATGAAAAAGTAAAGACTGTAAGGAAAAATAGTGTTTGCTAAAAATTGATTATTTTACTTAATCCATCCATCATCCATCCATCCAACCATCCATCAACCATCCATCCAACCATCCAACCATCATCCATCCATCCATCCATCCATCCAACCATCCATCAACCATCCATCCAACCATCCAACCATCATCCATCCATCCATCCATCCATCCATCAACCATCCATCATCCATCAACCATCCATCATCCATCAACCATCCATCCATCCATCCATCCAACCATCCATCCATCCATCAACCATCCAACCATTATCCATCCATCCATCCATCCATCCATCCATCCATCAACCATCCATCATCCATCAACCATCCATCATCCATCAACCATCCATCCATCCATCCATCCATCCATCCAACCATTATCCATCCATCCATCCATCCATCC